>ML677410.1:2265041-2326554 GCA_007922305.1 Dermatemys mawii
GGCACGTAGGCGGTGTAGGAAGGTTTCTCAAAGACAGGGGCGTTGTCATTGATATCCGAGATCTGCAACAGGATGGTTTTCTGTGTGGAGAGGAGGGGAGAGCCTTTGTCTGTGGCGGTGATTGTGATACAATGATCAGAGATTGTCTCTCTGTCCAGAATATTTTCGGTTACGAGTTTATAAGAATTACTAGAAGAAAATGTTAATGTCACAGGTAAATTACCTTCCACCCCACAGGTAACCTCTCCGTTTTTTCCAGTGTCTCGGTCACGGACATTAACGAGAGCTAAGACAGTTCCGGGGGCAGAGTCTTCGGGAACCGAATTGGAGATTATTGTGAAGTCAATCACAGGGGCGTTATCGTTCTCATCAAGGATCTGGACTTGCACCTTGGAATGAGCTGTCAGACCGCCCCCATCCTTTGCTTCCACGTTCGCCTGATAAAATTTCGCCTCTTCGAAATCCAAAGGACCCATCAATGTAATCTCACCCGTTCGGGGATCCAGACTGAATAGTCTGCGAGCATTGTCAGGGACATTGCTGAAAAAGTACATGATTTCTGCATTTAAACCCTCGTCGGTATCAGTAGCTCTTACCTGCAGCACTAAGGAGCCCTTTGGTAAGTTTTCCCTCAAGCTGACTTTGTAGATCTCTTCAGTGAACACTGGAGGATTGTCATTGGCGTCAGTAACATTAACTCTAACCTGCGTTGTACCGGTTCTGACTGGATCTCCGCCATTCACAGCCGTCAGGACTAAGTGATGGTATCTCTGCTTTTCCCGGTCCAAAGGTTTCTTCAGTAGCAGTTCTGCCTGTTTACTGCCATCCGGACTTTCTTTCACCGCCAAGGTACAATACTGATTGAGGCTGAGCTGATAAGTTTGTAGTGAATTGGTGCCGACATCTGGATCTCTTCCCGTTCCTAATGGAAATCGCGCACCCGGCAGTGTGGATCCAATAATTTCTAAATCAGTGCATTCAGTACTGAACCGCGGTGCATTGTCATTAATGTCCTGGATCTGGACATTAATGGGAAAAACATCAAAAGGGTTTTGCACAACCACCTGAAAACTGAGGACACAAAGAGATGCTTCCCCGCATGTTTCCTCTCGATCTATCCTTTCATTTACAATCAGATTTCCATTCTCTGTGGTAGCAGCGAAGAATTGCTTTTCAAAACCAGAGACAACACTAAGCTTGCGCCGAGGCAGTTGTGTCACATTCAGCCCTAAATCCTTGACGAGGTGCCCCACAAGGGAACCTTCGGCCATTTCTTCAGGAATCGAATAACGAATCTGCTCCGAGACCGCCCGGCCGAACAAAGAGAATAAGAAGAGAAAGAACAGTACTTGCCGTGTTACTGCCCAGCTCGGCTCTCTGTGTCTGGTTTCCTCTCCCATCTTTACTGAATGTCCAGTTTGGTTTATTCTGAACAGTTCCGGTATGTGATTTTCTCCTTCGGTTTAAAGAATCATCAGAAATGACAAACATATAAAATCACAATTGCCCCCCAATTGTCTGCAATAATCCTGACGAATGACGTATATTATCAGCGACAGTGCAGGAATGTCTTGCTTGTTTCTGTTATTTTCGTAGCACTGCAGGCGGCTCCAATGGGTAGGCAACCGCCTCTGTCGTCCGCCAGCGGTGACACTCTGAGTCTTTGCCGAGTAACTGCAGCGTGTAGAATTAATAAACTGAAACTCATTCTCTATTGTGTACACTTATTTTAAAAATAGCAAATAAAATAAATGTAACCCTTCTGCCCATCAGAGTTGGCAGCAACAAGGGCCGGGTTCAGTATCCAGGGGTTCCATTCCAATAGCACAATACAACAACCCGCTCGAGCCCCCACCCAGTGACCTGGGACAACCATATACCACCCCTCTGGGCATCTGTAAGAGACAATACTTCCCCTCTCGCAAGCACTGAGTCTGAGTGTACCAAAGCCTTTTAATAACAGGGAGAAACAATGTGGCATTATATTGGGGAAACACCACAAAAAAAAGGTTAATAAACCAAACCATGAACCAGAAGCCCCCCTCCCAGCAAATAGGCCATGGCCTTCCCTTTGGCTCTTGAGTTCCGCAACCCCAAAAAGTCACTCAATAGTCCCAAAGTCCAGCAGCCCAAGAGTCTCTGTTCTGGGTCAGTGCAGAGCTCGAAAGTCAATTGGCAGAGTCTTACCTCCCAGCCTGGGTGGAAATGGAGGGTAGGGCACGGGGCACCTTACGTGGTCCGAGGCCGACTGCGCTGCCTCTCCGTGAGGTTCCGCTGCAGCTCTCCCCGCAATCGGCTCTGCTCCGCTCCACTGGCTGTCCCACGAACCGCTCTGCCCGTTGATCCGCTAGCTGCTCTGCTAGCCGACACACAGACAGCCGTGCCGTGCCAGTCACTCTGCCCGCAGCACCAACGCCTCCGCTAGTCGACAGACAGCTCTGCTGCACCGGTCACTCTGCCCGTAGCACCAACGGCTCATACAGACAGCTCTGCCGCAGCAGCCACTCCGCAGCACCAACAACTCTGCTAGCCAGCCTGCTAGCCGACACGCAGACTACTCTACTGCACTAGCCACTCTGCACTTTTTTCAGGCCCCCACTACTTAACACAGTGTTCAGTGATTGCTTTAGCTCTTAGGTGATTTCAGCATACAGTACGGAAGCCTTAGTACAGGTGTATCAGGGAGCCCAAAGCAATTTTCAGCTCAGCAGCCTGAAACCAGGCTCTTAACAGAAGCAAAATTCAATTCTGATATTTCACAGCAGAGACAGGCAGGGTGCAATAGGCCTCAGAGGCCCTCAGACACAGCCCTCACCAAAGTATACAACTGCTTATCTACCACCTCTCTCAATGTCACACTATTCTGAAACGCATGGCCCTTGCCCAGTGAGTGCTACCAAGATGGTGGCGAGTCCCTCCATCATAACAAGGGCCAAGTACATGTCCATAGTCCTTCATTCACATAATCACAGTAACATCACTTTATCATTCCTGCCCCAATAACATAGAAACTGGGCTCCCTCATCAGCCGAAGTGGCCATGTGGGCTGCTGTGGGCTCAGGCTAGGTGCAGTGGGTGTGTCTATGCAAATTGATCAGCCCCAGAATTATTTTCCAAGACTCACTGCAATTCCCATAGTTCGCCACCAGATGTCAGAATATATCTCATTCCTGACACTGCTTACATAAAAAAATATGCATTTTCAGTACCAAAACCTAAACAACATTCTATTATTATTTAATATTCAAAATAATATCTCTAACTAAACATGACGTGGATGTAGTATATAATGTACGCTGATGATCCACCAGTGCTTGTCTTACCATAGAAAAATATCCTTTTCTGTCGATGTACTTTGTGACAAGGTGGGCTGGTGCTAAAATAGCGAAATGCATGCCATTTATTGCTGCACCACAGTCTGGAAACTTTATTGTTGCAAAACCATTCACTATGTCCAGTACATTGCCCAGAGTCACAGTCCTGCATGGCAACCGCTGCTGCCATGGATTTCCTGTCTCCAAATTGATTCCTGACTGATCAGTAGCAAACTAGAATCAGAGGGGTAGCCGTGTTAGTCTGGAATTGCAGAAGTGACAAAGAGTCCTGTGGCACCTTAAAGACTAACTAAAGTTTTAGAGCATAAGCTTTCCTGGGCTAATACCCACTTCTTCGGATGCATGCAGTGGAAGTATCCAGGGGCAGGTATAAATAGGTAGGCAAGAACCAGGTGGGAGATAACAGGGTTAGTCCAATGAGGCTGAACTAGCTTTTATCTCTAATCAGGGAGGGTGAGATGTTCCTCTAGCAGCTGAACTGGAGGTGTGAATAGGGAGTGAAGAGAAGCTGCTTTTGTAGTTAGCTAGCCACTCCTAATCTTTGTTCAATCCTTGATTGATAGTATCAAATTTGCAAATGAATTGCAGCTCTGCAGTCTCTCTTTGTAGTCTGGACTTGAAGTTTTTTTGCTGTAAAATGCTGACCTTTAAATCTTTAAATTTGCTGCCGGCAGCGGAGTGAAGAGGTATGTGTCCTTGCGGTGGGCGGGGAGAAGGGGGGTAATGGCGCGGTGATGGTCAGTGGGCGGGGAAGAGGGCCGGGGGATTGGTCGATGGTGGAGAGGGGGGACGGGGGATGGTGCAGCGGCGCGGGGACGGGGGTGCGGGTTGCAGCAGGCTGCTGGGCTGGAGAAGGAAAGGCTCACCATTCTGCCGGACATGTCCGGATTTTTGGTCAGTGTGTGTTTAAAATAAATCTCAGTCCGGGATTTCTCTCCACCGGACTGTTGGGGAGGGTGGGGTGTCTTGGCTTTGAGCGGGGGTGTCCTCCTTTCGCTCTCTTACCCCTGCCCCACTCTGTTGTGGTCTCTGTGTGGCAGGAAGGGAGGGGCATCCTCTCCCTCTTCAGAAGTCCCTGCGAGTTGCCATTTTGTGTGTAGCCGGAGGGGTGGGGGGGGGGGGGGGCCATTTTGTGTGTGGCGGGGGGCGGGTCCCCATTTTGTGTGTCGTGGGAGAGCTGCCATTTTGTGTGTGGCAGGGACCCTGTCTGCAGGCCCAGGGGTAGGGTTACTGTATGTCCCGAGTTTTGAGTTAAAAATAGTGTCCAGGGGGAATGTGAAAAACTCTAAAAATGTCCGGGATTTGCGGCTGACAGAGCAACCCAGCCAGACTGAGCTGCTGCATGTGGCTCCGGCAATCACAGTCTTTCCTTTCCCCTCCTCTCCCCTCCCCGGCTTATCCCCTCCCCCATGCCATGCAGCTTCAGATCCCCGTGCCATTCACATCAGGCTCAGCAGCTCTTGAGCTCCTCTTCTCCCTTCGAGCCCAGGTTGCTAAGGAGGAAGAATCATACTACGGGGGCTGGGTTGTGCACTCTGAAGGGAGCGCGGCAGTGTGTGGGGTAGCATGCTGGAGAGTTGGAGAAGGGGCAGCGGGTCTCTGGAGAGGGGTTAAGAGCTTTTAATTTCCCTAGGCCCTGCTACCCAATCCCACAGGGGAGACTGAGTGAGTACCAGACACAATCCCTTCCCTGCTTCTCTCCCTTGTGTTTGCAAGGGTCTCATTAACATGCTGCATCCCAACGCCCCTCCCCCAGATCCTCCCTCCAGAGACAGAGCCTCCGGGCTTCTCCTTCTTCCTCACTGTCTCCTTCTCTCCCTTTCTGCCTCTGTGTTTTTTCTCCATGCGCGTCCCTTTGTCTGTACTCCTTTCCCAGGCACTGTGACTGTATTAAGAACGTCTCTGCCTTTCTCATTTATAGGCTCTGTGCTGGGATGGCAGATGCAGCACAATTGTGTTCTCTGCTAGGTCTGTTTGTACCAGACTCTAAAATCAAGTGCAACCTTTGACAGCAGTGTCCCTCAGCCTGCCCGCAAAGACTTCTGGCTAAACATTAAAGCCAGGTGCTAGGGCAGAAGCAGCTGCCCATGTACCCTCAGTGTCATGAGCTGTGCGTAGTCCCTTGGCTTCCCCCACTTTGGATTACAGGGTGTGTCTCGGTGTATTTTGGGGGTCCTGTCAGGGCAGGGAGAGGTTGGATAGTCGTGGGAGTCCCTGGGGGGTCTGTCTGGGGTCGGCCTTGTCTGATGAGCATTTACAATCAATTTTGATGATAGGGAACACTAACTTTGAACCACAGTTAAATGCAATTTTGTCAGAAAAAATCAGTACCATGCTTCTCACTAATCCTAAAATAATATTTCTTAAAATTTTGTGAGTTTAGAAATAAAATAGAAAAATAATGCAAAATTTTTAATGTATTGACAAATATTTTGTATATATTTTGCATATATTTGCATATGTTAATTTCCCCACATGGTTGCTTCGACCCACAAAGCCCCTTCAAAAATCTAATATGGCCCTCAACTCATAAAGTTTGGAGACCCCTGACCTAGCTCATGACAGTAGTGCAGAGATATGCAGCTCCACACTTCTTTCACAGATGGTGGACAGCAAGAAGGGATGCATAGTTTGTGGGGATTTTGGAAAGAAGCACAAAATATTTCAGATGTGCTAATGTACCTATGGGATGGAGAAGACTACATTATGGGAAGTTGAACCCATGCTCCCAGTCACCCATGTGCCACTAGTTTCAGCCCCATGAGGCATTGCAAAAATTTCCCAAAACATCCTGCACTGGATGGTGGCACACTGCACAGGGGGATTGCTACCCAAAGTGCAGCACACTTTGCATCCATACAAGCACTCCTGGTGATGACATGTACCACCGACACAAGGAGCACACTTTGCACATGCACAAGCCATGTAATAACTGCAGCAACTGTATACAGACATAACTTAGGTTGACATTATTTGTCGTATAGATATGGCCTTTATTTTTGGCAGTTCTGGCATTATTTTTATCTAAAAATGAGTTACATCATATTCAGACACCAGCTCTCTGTCCAATGTTCTGTCATTCACTAAACTGTAATAATTGTCAACTGACTTTTCAAGTGAAATGTGATATTTTCTGTGATGACATGTGACTTGACCATTCTGCCCAGTATCATGATCATGTACACTAAAAGAGGTTATAACTGTCCCTGTGGAGCTGTCTGTTAAAGAGCTGACAGAGTACAGGAACTCCTCACTTAAAGTCATCCCAGTTAACGTTGTTTCATTGTTACATTGCTGATCAATTAGGGAACATGCTCATTTAAAGTTGTGCAATGCTCCCTTATAACGCTGTTTGGCTGTCTGCTCTGTCTACTGTTTGCAGGAAGAGCAGCCCGTTGCAGCTAGCCAGTAGGGGCTTGGAACCAGAGTGGAATGGCAGCCCCTCTTGCAGCTCCCCCATATCAGCTCCCCGCTCTCCTAAGACTTGTTCTGCTTTCCTGCCCCTTAAAATGATTCAAGGAGGTGAACTCCTCCCAACAGCTGAGTTTGTAGCTCAGAGCACAGGGCAAGAGAGGGATTAAAAAAACCCTATCAAGGAAGAACAAGTCATCTTTATGCTGCTTGGACTTTGAGGGGCAAAGTGTTTCTAGGTATATGTGTGAGATCCCCAGCTGCTTAGCTTGGGCTAGCTATAAAGGACATATAAAACTTGCTTATTATAGAAGCTTTTGTTACCTTTTGAAACTTAAGATCATAACTCATTTGTGTGTCTATGTGTACCTGCTTTCACCTAGTAAATATTCCTTGTTTTCCTTTTCTTATTTAATACATCTTTAAATAGTTTATTATAGGTATGTCTACAAGCTTTGTCTTTTGAGTAAGATCTAAGGTGCAATTTATAGTCAACCTGTGGAACTCCTTGCCTGAGGAGGCTGTGAAAGCTAGGACTATAACAGAGTTTAAAAGAGAACTGGATACATTCATGGAGGTTATGTCCATTAATGGCCATTAGCCAGGCTGGATAAGAAATGATGTCCCTAGCCTCTGTTTGTCAGAGGGGGATGATGGATGGCAGGAGAGAGATCACTTGATTTTTACCTGTTAGGTTCACTCACTCCAGGGCACCTGGCATTGGCCACTGTTGGTAGACAGGATACTGGGCTAGATGGACTTTTGGTCTGACCCAGTACGGCCTTTCTTATGTTCTTATGTACCACGGGTAAGTGACTGGTCCTTTGGGAGTGGAAGCAACCTAAATACTGCTGTGAGTCTTGGTGTAAGCAACCGTCTGTCACAGAGGTATGATCACCTGGATAGCAAGACACACTGGAGTACCCAAAGGGACTGTCTGTGTGACTCCATGTCAAGGCTGCTATAGTGCTTGAGGCGTTTACACTTGGTAATTGGTTGGTGAAATCTGAACTCATATCCAATTGAGGTTTGTGCCCTGGTTCCTAATAATTGTTTCTGGGGGCTGGTACTCAGGCTCTAGAGCAGAAATGGGCAAACTAGGGCCCATGGGCCACATGTGGCCCAGACATTTTTATCCAGCCCGCGAGGTTGGGCTAGGGGACAGGTGACTGTGGCAAGCCATGGGGCCCCACGCTTCAGAGCTGGGGCCAGGCTGATTGCGGCAAGCCATGGGCCCTGCTCTCCCGAGCCGCGGGGGCGGAGCGCAGTGAGCCATGGGGCCCTGCGCTCCCACCTGGGCACTGGGCAGAGTGGTGCGAGCCACGGGACCTCGTGCCCGGCTCAGCAGGTAAGGAAGTTGCGGGGATCATGGGGGGCTTAGGTGGTGGGGTCCCGGGGGGGTGGGTGGGGGGTCTGCAGAGGGGGCAATCAGGGGACAAGGAAGGTGGGGTTGGATGGTTCAGAGGTTCTGAGGGGGGCAGTCAGGGGACGGGAAGTGGGTGGGGGTTGGATAGGGGGCGGGGCCTTCCCTGTCTGGCCCTCTGCACAATTTTGAACCCAGTGTGGCTCTCGGGCCAAAAAGTTTGACCACCCCTGCTCTAGAGTCAACGGAGACAGCATTACAAACGGTTAAATAATATGAGGGAAGATTACTTTATTACTCAAGGAGACAATCGGAAGATAATACACAAGAGGTAGAGTTCTTGTTCTAATTTCTTAATCTCTTCAGCAGAGAAATCTCATCCCAGCGACACTTTTCTTATGTAGAATTTAATTCTCCTTCTGTTTATTGCTCAAAGACAATTGCTTCTTCCAATTATGAGTTAAAATACCATAGTGGAACATACGGTTCTCACGGATTTCCCCACTATCTTGTCACACTTTTTTCTTAAAAATTGTTAAGCAACAGATACAGATATAGATCATATATGTCATTGGATCATCCCATAAATTGGTAGCAAGACAAAACATGCCACAGCAAGCAGCGCCGTTATCTGCATGCACAAGTAAAAAATATTATAGTGAATGTATCGGAACACATCTGAAAAAGTAGTTAATGGTTCACTAAATTGTATGATGATAGTAGAATAGTCATATAGTACTACACTGGTTGGATTAAAACTATTTTTCCTGACATTTATTTCCCGTGACAACAAAATATCACACTGTAGTTGTTAAACAAACACACACAAGTAAAACTGATTTATTAAAATCATGTGAATCACTCTATCAAAAGAATTGGGAATCTTCCCTTTAGCGTCTGGAATCAGCCTGAAAACTACGTTTCATTTAATATATCATCATTCTCTGAAGGTATGGGGCTGTCACACTGTGTATAATTACATTTTATTAAGTTTGATGTGACTGATAAATTTAACCAAACGAAGTTTATGAAGGAACCCTGTTAATTCTACAAAGATATTTAGAAATGTTATAAAGGAATCAGAAAAGTATTTATCCAAATAAACAGTCCAATACACCTCGCTTTGTAATTAATCCTTGGTTTTGCTAAACATAAAAGGTAAGTATCGTATTATTTCGCATATACACTTTCCAGAAGTTTCAAACAAACAGACAAACAAAAATCCAACAAGCCATCTTAATCACCCTTAGGAAATAAATTCTGTTTCTCTTAGTCAGGCATGTAGTTCCTTTAACTTCTTATACGGTGTCAAATAAGACTACAATCCTGGATAAAACTTCAGTGTCATTTTGTGTGAAAAACATTAACACCCTCTTCATAAACACATATAACAAGATTTAAAGAAAAATATCAACGTATGTTCATCTGGTTTTCTGAGTCCACCTTCTTATTGGAGTTAAAAATATCCTGAAAATCCACTTCTCTCTCAACATTCCCTTCTTTATCACAGTGCTGAGCTGGGAGACTGGAAATGAGCGGTTTCAGAAACTTGAATTCGCTCTTATCTTACCCGAACCAGTTGTTAAACAGACTTCATAACGGTAAGCGTGAGACAGAATTCCCGTATCATTTACATCAACCAAGTTACTCGGAAAGTTACAATCTCCATAAATCATACCAGATGTTGACATGTAATTCTCCTCAGATTGTTTTTTGTTACATAACTTAACCATGAGTATCATTAGCGCAGCCAGGAAGAGAAATGAAATTAAAGCCAATGAAATTATTAAATACATAGTTAATGTACTGCCGTTTTCCTCCTCCTCCTGAGTCGAGTCATTGAGTGGCGTATGTGCGTCAGAGAATCCCTCCACCAGAAGGATATTCAGAACCGCACTAGTGGAAAGAGGCGGTCGTCCATTGTCGCTTACAAGGATGGTGAGTTTCTGTCTGAAAGAGTCTCGCTCAGTTATTGACCTGTTGGATCTTATTTTCCCATTCTGAAGCCCCACCATGATTAGACCAGGATCAGTCGCCCCGATGAGTTGGTAGGAAAGCCAAGAATTCTGACCAGATTCTCCATCCACAGCCACCCCCTTACTTACAAGATAGCCTGCCTCCGCTGTTCTGGGAGGCAGAAGAGCTGTTCGGCGGGGGGAATAAAATAACTGGAGAGTTGTCATTTTCGTCAATAATGATTACATGAACTGTGACATTTGTGCTTAATCGAGGAGAGCCAAAGTCCGAAGCTTGTACATCGCTATTTGTTACAAGCTCATAGTCCAATGGCCGTAGAACATATATATTTCCGTTTTCAGAATTAATAGATATGTAGGAATATAAGGACTGGTCAGCTTTCTGAGCAGGCAATATGGAGTATTTCACGTTGGCATTCTGCCCTAAATCCTGATCAACAGCAATTACGGTGCCAATTAATGCAGCTGAAATATTATTCTCATGCACATAAATGGTGTAAAAAGCCTGATTAAACAGAGGGGCATTGTCATTGATGTCCGATATTTGCACCGTTATGGCTTCAGCGACAGTAAGCGAGGGGAACTCTGAGTCTGTAGCGGTGATGGTTATATTGTGAATCTTTCTGTCCAGAGATTCTTCTGTCACCAGTTCATAATAATTCTTGAAAGCTGGTTTTAGAGCAAAAGGCAGTTAATCTTCAATAGAACAAGATGTTCTCCCATTTTCCTCGGAGTCGAGATCCTTAATGCTGAAAAGGGCTACCACTGTCTCAGGAGATGTTTTCTGGTATGAAGCTCATGAGCGAATTTATTGTCCCTTCAGCGGGATTATCATTCACATCCAGAACTTCCACAAGGACTTTGCAGAGTGCAGACAGACCTCCGCCATCTGTGGCTCGAACGCTAATCTCGTATTTTTCAGTAAATTCAAAATCCAGAGGTTTTACTATTCGGATTTCACCACTCAGAGGGTTTATCTTGAATGCCGAATGGCTCTTCCCCGCATTTTGATTGAATGAATAAGCTATCTCCCTATTAAGTCCTTTATCTAAATCAGTTGCAATGACGATGACAACCATAGAGTGCTCTGGGCTGTTTTCCAAAATCTTAACTTTGTACAACTCCCGAGTAAAGATAGGAGCATTATCATTTACATCCAGAACCATGATGTGAATTTGTGTAGTACCGGATCTGGGGGGAGATCCACCATCTATAGCAGTGAGAATGAAACTGATCTCAGGCTGCTCCTCTCTGTCCAGTGATTTTTCCAATACTAGCTCTAAATATTTATCACCGTCATTTTGATCCTGAAAATATACCTTAAAATATTCATTAGGAGGAATGATAGTATAATTCTGGAGGCTGTTACTTCCCACATAAAAATCATGAGCGCCCTCTAGTGGAAAACGAGATCCAGGATCAATTGTTTCCGGGATCTTGAAAATTAATTTGTTCTCAGAGAAAACTGGAGAATGGTCATTGATATCATAAATTCCACTTCAGCTCGAAAGAATTTCAATGGATTTTCCAGTAATAACTGAAAATGTACAGTGCGCACGACAACTTTCCTACAAATCTCCTCGGGATCTATTCGGTCTTTAATTAACAAAGCCCCTGTATTGGTCTCAAATTGAAAGTGCTGCTTCCTACCTTCTGAGACAATCCGGGCGCCACGAGAAGACAGTTTTATCAAATCTAGCCCCAGATCCTTTGCAATATTAGCTACAATGGACACATTTTCCATCTCTTCGAGTACAGAATAGCGAATCGTTTCAGAGAGAACACAAGGTGCAGAGATAAAAACATAGAAACACAGAACTTGACTTGTCAATGCGATTTTCATGTTTGTAGTCGCCATTCGTCTCACAAATCTCCTCCAAAACTGTCAGGAAGTCCCCTTATTTTCCAGACAAAAATATTGCAGAATGCGGAAAAGTATATTTTATTGTATATCCCTTGTGCTACACGTAAAGCTGTAATGCCCCTTCAGAATGCTCTAAACATTGTTCAGTCCGTCATTCCTCACAAAGTAATACCCCTATGTACGCTCTCCGGCGTCTCTTGACTGATACTGTCTGGATGAACTGCCAGGTTTACAGTACACACAGTTCTGTTTCAGCGCCGCCTTGGCCAATAGCCCCACCAAGAGGCTTTAAAAGGGGATTTTTCCCGTTTCCAAATATTCTTCCAAATTATGTTCCTCCTTTCGAGCTTCAGAAAAATTAATTTTATTAATTGCATTATTACTAACAGTAATTAAATGGATAAAATCGTTGTATAAATTCTGGATGGAGAAAAAAGTTTTCTTTCAGAAATAAAAAATGCATGGATATCTAATAATATAATATAAAAGATAAATTGTCATTGCAAAATGTCTGCACACTTCAGTTACCGCTGATCTTTTAAAAATAAGAAAGAATAACACCAGGAGTACATTTTTTCACAAATAACAGTATTTGTGAAACAGTAAAACAACACATTCACAAATAACAGTATTTGTGTTGTTTTACTAAAGCCCGCTTATGACTGTACTTGAAAATCCTGCCCTACCGCCCCGTTATCTAGGAGATATCACATTTATTAGCTGTATTTAGCAAGAGGAGTAACAGAACGCTGAGTTTCTCTTGTCCTCACCTGTTTTACAAATACATAGCATGGGACTAGTTCATTATGTTGTTATGTCCCCATTTCGGCCATCACGAGGCATGACCTAATAACGGGTGAGGCTCCAGACTTTCCTGCAGCAAGGAGAGGTGGCTGAAAAACACTACCGGGATTTTGATGACACAGCTCATTCCTACCATATGCACATTTCAACCGGAAATTAGAGTCAAGGCACACTGCGCAGTCACACTGCACTCATCCAGTTTCAGGTGTGAAAGAGAATAAAACCATTTGAAACCATACATCTATGAATCGAAATAGATTTACCAGTGGTTTTAAATACCCACATAGACAACAGCACCAAAAAACAAACAACAACAACAAAAAAACCAAACCACACCTGGTTCAAACCATTGTATTCACCAAAGCAGCAAGATAATTTTCCGAAGTGGTCACAGGAACTACAGACAAAGCTGGCCACATAGCGGACCTAATATCTGGACTGAGAAGAACAGTCTAAACAGAGAAGAAAAAATAATACTCTCTTTCCTGATCCAATCGCCACTTCCTCTGGATAGAGATTATTGCTCTTCTCAACCCTTGAGTCAATAAATAGGCTCAAAAACAAATTGCCCTCCCTATCTTCCTCGCACTCATAAAAGTTAAATAACCATCCTATAATTAATTGACCTGCTGGACTTTTCCCAGTCCCAACTCAGTACACACAGTTATGCCGATGATGATGGGAAACCACCTCAGGAACAATGACAATAGACAAATACTCACGGCTTAGATTTCCAGACCTATAAGCTCCCCGGGAGATCAATGGTCACAAGAAATTGCTGTCACGCTTCAACACCGAGCATGACTAGAGAGAGAACAGACGTTCTATAGAGTCCAGAGAGCCATGAAGGGCAACTATTTTAAATTCCTTAAAGGTCTCCTTACAAGATTTCAAGGGGATCCCTTAGACTGTGGGTTCCTCTTAGCAGAGAATGTATTTTTATGTGTTTGAAAAGCCTCAACAGGTAGTTAACACGAGTAAATAAATAAGCAGTCGTCTCTTTTCCTTTTCAATCTAAATATGACACTTCTTTAAATAGGTCCAGAGTGTTCAGAGGCTAAAATGCTTCCAATATATGGATAAAGCCAAGTTTTATGTCTCCTGACATCCTTCAGAATCTAATAAGAAAATTGAGCAATGCTTTTTCATCTCTTCAGACAACCATAAAGTGACATTTTAACAACTGAATTAAATGAATTCGTGGATTAAATCAAAATAAAAAAGGGCAAAATAGTTTAATCATAGAATAAAAAATTTTACAATTTCATGACAAAAAGAGTTAAATGAATCAAATATCTAAAATTTGGAAACAAGTTTATCAAAATAGTTTACCTATGTCTATTAAACATATACACACGCTTCTATAAGTAACGTATTAAATATAATAGTCACATATCAGAAAAGTACACAGATAGAAGCGAATGGCAGTACATAATAAAAGGGATATCAAGTGTAACATAAACACTGAAAAATCATGAAGAATATGGTTGCTCGATAAAAGGAGAACAGCAAAGACAGAATTATATAAGCTAATAGTGCGCCCATATACATAATAACTAGCCTTCGCTCTATACTGTTCGGATCTGTTATTATCCTAATGGTTATTTCCCCATTATGGAGTTCCACAATGACCTGGTTCGGTGGCCTTCAGCGTTTGGCAGGAAACCCCAGATTTCTGACCAGAATCTCCACTTCTGACATCGCAAGGTAACCCGGCTCTGCTGCTCTGGGAACCAGTCCAATAGCAGGGGAAGTGCTGTTTTGAAGGAAGTATAAAATGACGGGGGCGTTGTCATTTATATGGATTCTAAAAATGCATTTAAAATGTATCCAGCTGTTATAGAGGCAAGGGAAATTCTGCTAAGAACAGTATAATGTCTCAGAGAGCAGCTAGCCTAAAAGAAGAGCTCATCCCAGCTCTTGGGCCAATACAAATGGGTGGGGCTACACTGTCCGAGTGGGATTATGAGGTCCCATATGGAGCATTCCTAGAGCCTCGATTAGCTAATCTGAGTAACAGTAAATCAACATAACAGTGTGGAACTGGCTAGATCCATTAATTTATCATCTCCAATTCCCCGTTAACCCACACTTATGGCAAAGTCTGATTTTTAATAACACCAGCATTCCTTAACAAGAGCACAGATAAGCACACCCTACAAGGATATTCAAGAGTATTTCCAAAAGAGGTAGACTAATAATGTTCTTATAACATGCATACACAATACACCATTAATATTCTCCAACTCTTTTCACATCTGTTCATTGCTGAAGATCTCTAATAATACAAATATTTCTAAACCAAAATACATAAAATAGAAAACATTAAATGTGCACAGATAAATACTAAATTAAAATAGTAAAGGCAATATTTATACGTACACTACAGGGTTAAATGAATAGCTTTCTGAATAATTTTGAAAATAAAAACTTATAGATTATCTTTTAATGATGGGTACACGAAAATGAAATAAAAAGACTATAGAAGATCAGAAGTTAATCTAACCTGGTTCGCTGATTCCACGTCCGTGTTCACCTGGAGGCTAGTAAGAAGATCCTGTTCTCTTCTAGAGTCTGTTCCAGCAATGCCATGCTGAGGTGGAAGAGAGGGGATAATGGGTCTGAGGAATTTGAATTCGCTGTTTCCTGATCCAGTTGTTAAACAGACTTCATAACGATAACTGTGAGACAGAGTTCCATTCCCCTTTACATCTATCAAATTATTTTGGAAGTTGCTATCACCATAAAAATTACCAGAAGCAGACATGTATCTTTCTCCATAATGTCTTCTTCTATAAAGCTTGATAGTTATAAATACTATTATTGAAATAAAGAAACCGAACGATACTAAGCACAAGGAAACTATTAAGTACATCGTTAACGTGCTCCTCTCTTCCTCTTCCACAACTGCATCTGTAAACTGCATAGACAAGTCTGAAAACCCATCCACTAGAGCTATGTTTAAAGTTGCAGATGACGAAAGGGGCAATTCTCCGCTGTCTCTAACAAGCACAATGAGTTTTTGCTTCTTTGTATCTCGGTCGGTTATTAGCCTCGTGGTTCTTATTTCACCATTTTGGGAACCCACAGTGAATAGACCTGGGTCAGTGGCCTTCAACAAGTGGTAGGAAAGCCAAGAATTCTGACCGGAATCTCCATCCACAGCCACCACCTTCGTCACCAGGTAACCCGCCTCCGCCGAGCGGGGAACCAGGTCATTAGTAGGGGCGCTGCTGTTCTGCAGAGGGTATAAAATGAAGGGGGCGTTGTCATTTTCATCAATTATCACAACTCGGACGATGACTTCAGAGCTGAGTGGAGGGGACCCGCTATCTGCAGCTCTCACAGTAACCTGGAACTCTTTTATCTGTTCATAATCCATGGACCGCAGAGCGAACACATTCCCATTTTCCGAGTTTATGGAGACACAGGAGAGCAGCGAAACGCCACCTACCTCAGCAGGCAATAGAGAGTATGTCACTTTGGCATTCTGCTCTGAGTCTGAATCAAAAGCATTGACCTTCCCTATCAATACAGCTGGGCCATTGTTTTCTCGGACATACATAGTGTATGATGTTTGACTGAACTCTGGGGAATTGTCATTAATATCGGATATTTTCACGATTATTCTCTCCTCAGTAGAGAGACTGGGAGTTCCCAAATCTCTGGCTCTGATGATTATATTGTACTCTGATACTTCTTCTCGGTCAAATGTATTTTTGGTCACTAAAGAGTAGGAATTTTTTGAAGTTGGTATTGCAGAAAACGGCAGATCGTCTTCTACGGAGCAGACGGTTCTCCCGTTGTCCCCAGAGTCCCGGTCTCTGACATTGAAGAGGGCCACCACTGTCTCAGGAGAGGAATCTTCAGGTATTGGGCTAATAAGAGATGTTACTTTCACCTCTGGCGTATTGTCATTGACATCCATCACCTCCACCAGGACTTTGCTGTGCGCTGACAGACCCCCGCCATCTGTAGCTTGAACGTCTATTTCATAGGTTTCTGTTTCCTCAAAATCTAGTGGTCTCAAAAGTCGAATCTCCCCATTTACCGGGTTTATACTGAATGCGTTGACATTCTTTTTGGATTTTTGGCTAAATGAATATGATATTGCTCCATTAATTCCCTCGTCCGAATCAGTTGCGGAAACTGTCAAAACCACATAATCTTGTTCGGAATTTTCCAAAACCCGCGCTCTATAAAGAGTTTGGGAAAACTCAGGAACGTTATCATTGATATCCAGAACAGTTATTCGTACCTGCGTTGCACCGGACCGCGTTGGGGAGCCTCCGTCTATCGCTGTTAACACGAAGTTAATTTCTGCCTCCTCCTCTCGATCCAAAGGTGTCTCCAACACTAGCTCCGCGTACTTCATGCCATCGCTGCGATGGCGAGTGTACACGCGGAAATGATCCGTTGAACTGATGGCGTAGCTCTGCAGGCTGTTGTTCCCCACATCTAAATCCTGGGCGTTTGCCAGAGGGAATCGGGATCCAGGCGGAGTGGTTTCGGGCATCTTGAGAAGCAGCTCGTTCTCCGAGAACTCCGGAGAATGATCATTTACATCATAAATCCCCACCTCAGCCCGATAAGACTGCAAGGGATTTTCCAGGATTATTTCAAAATGCAGAATGCAGGGGTCAGTTTGCCCACACAGCTCCTCTCTGTCCACTTTCTCTTTAATAAACAGGTCCCCGGTGTTGATGTTCAGCTGGAAATGCTGGCGGCTGCCTTCGGAAACCACACTGGCCTTGCGAGCAGACAGTCTCTTCGCCTCTAGCCCTAGATCCTTTGCTACATTAGCCACAAAGGACCCGCTTTCCATCTCCTCAGGCACAGAATAGCGAAGTGTTCCGGATCCGAGGGCCCACATGCAAAGAAATAAAAAGAAAAATACTACTTGCCTAATGATTGCTGTTCTCCTCTGCTTATCCGCCATTTTTAATACGAAAATATAAAGAGCTCCGTAGTGAAATAATGTCACTTGCTTTAGTCTCTTCCGCAGTTCCCGAGAGCTGTATGCATCCCTGCTCCTGCGCACGTAAACTATTCCAGTCTCGCGCGAATGTTTCAGGTTGTCGATCTCTGTTCTCCTTAGCTAATACTGCCACCAAGCGTCTCAACTGATACCGATTGGATTTTGAATCGGTTTTCAAATATCTGGAATTTTGCTGTTTATTTGCCATCAGCTATCGGTCTCGCATGTAAATGGAAAAATCACATTTACAAAGTGTTGAAGACTGTTTAGTGTAAAACAAAAGTGAAGGTAAAAGGAATGTAGAAGGCAGAGCTCCAGATATCTTTTATATGGATATTTATAATTTGAGAACTCTAATTATTCTGAAAACGTTTTCCGACTCTGGAAGTCTCCTTTACAACACAAGGACTTCACTTTGGGGGCGAGTTGTTTGATCTTTCAGTTCCTTACAGCCGCATTCAGTTACTAAATTCGTGAAAATAGAATCCAGCCACTACAGTAAATTTCTGAATCCACTGCATCTTTAGAAAGCACCGACTAGAAAAAATGATATGGAATGTTTGTTATAAACTTGTAATTTTTCTGGTACATCGCTCAGGACAGAGTTATTTCATTACCTAGCAATATATCCTCAAGTATTTCAAATATTGAACCACATCCTGCCCGCGAATTTTAAGTCGGATATCTCATTGACTCCACCAGGTAATGACATGCCCCCTTTGTGAGCAGTTAATACCCAAAAGTGTCTGGGTTTGGGGGCTGGTGTTTTTCTTGTTATTTTCTTCTGTCAGACCAGTCTATTTTGTTCCAGATTCATATCTCCATATCTGTGTTAATATTCAACCAATCTGGCTGTAACACAAAATGTTATTTTCAAGCAAAACTAACAATCCTTGTTTCCATAGCTTTCTCTGTATTCCTTTTATAAGAGTTCTCCTGATCGAGCTGGTTTGGGCACTGTTGAATTAGAGCGCTTATTCTATTCCAGAAATTAGCATATTAAAACAAAAAAATCTAGAAGTCTCTTTTGGATGGGGATAATTCCTCAGGAGTCTTTAAGAGAAGCAGCCATGTCAAGAGTCCATGCTTTTTACTTCAGTTGAGGAGGTTAGCGTTTCCTCTGTTAGGTTGGATTGCAGGTGGGGGGCGAGGCGACTCTTTCTTGGGAAGGATTAGCATTATTTTTTTAGCTGGAATGTCAAAGGATGTACATAATACTCTCTAACGTTTGCCAGTTTTACATACATATGTTTGTCTTATACTATGTTTGTACATTAATATGCACTAGGACTGTCAAGCGATTAAAAATAATTGTGATTAATTGTGCTTTTAAACAATAATAAAATACCATTTATTTAAATATTTTGGATGTTTTCTACATTTTCAAATATATTGATTCCAATTACAACACAGAATACAAAATTTACAGTGCTCACTTTACATTTAATTTTGATTACAAGTATTTGCATTGGAAAAAAACCAAAGAAATAGTATTTTGCAATTCATCTAATACAAGTACTATAGTGTGATCTCTTTATCATGAAAGTTGAACTTATGCATATAGAATTATGTACAAAAAAACTGCATTCAAAAATAAAATAATGTAAAATTTTAGAGCCTGCAAGTCCACTCAGTCCTACTTCTTGTTCAGCCAATCACTCAGACAAACAAGTTTGTTTACATTTTCAGGAGGTAATGCTGCCCACTTCTTGTTTATAATATCACCTGAAAGTGAGAACAGGTGTTCACATAGTATTGTATGTGCCAGATGTGCTAAAGATTCATATGTCCCTTCATGCTTCAACCATAATTCCATGGGACAATGCATCCATGCTGATGATGGGTTCCTCTTAATAGCAATCCAAAGCAATGTAGACCAGTGCATGTTCATTTTCGTTTTCTGAATCAGATGCCACCAGGAGAAGGCTGATTTTCTTTTTTGGTGGTTCAGATTCTGTAGTTTTCGCATTGAAGTGTTGCTCTTTTAAGGCTTCCGAAAGCGTGCTCCACACCTCGTCCCTCACAGATTTTGGAAGCCACTTCAGATTCTTAAACCTTGTGTCCAATGCTGTAGCTATCTTTAGAAATTTCACATTGGTACCTGCTTTGCTTTTTGTGAAATCTGCATTGAAAGTGGGCTTAAAATGAACAACATGTGCTGGGTCATCATCCGAGACTGCTATTACACGAAATATATGGCAGAATGCAGGTAAAACAGATCAGGAGACCTACAATTCTCCCCCAAGGTGTTGAGTCACAAATGTAATTAACACATTATTTTTTTAACAAGCATCATCAGCGTGGAAGCATGTCCTCTGGAATACTGGCTGAAGCATGACAGGGCATACAAATGTTTAGCATATCTGGCAGGTAAATACCTTGTAATGATGGCTACAAAAGTGCCATGCAAATGCCTGTTCTCACTTTCAGGTGACATTGTCAATAAGAAGGGGGCTGCATTATCTCCTGTAAATGTAAACAAACTTGTTTCTCTCAGTAATTGGCTGAGCAAGAGGTAGGACTGAGTGGACTTGTAGGCTCTGAAATTTTACATTGTTTTTGAATGCAGTTATGTAACAAAAAAATCTACATTTGCAAGTTGCACTTTCATGATAAAGAGATTGCACTACATTAAGTGTATGAAGTGAACTGAAAAATACTATTTCTGTTTATCATTTTTACAGTGCATATATTTATAATAAAAATAATATACACATTTATTCAAATTGCAACACAGAATACAGTATACCTGTATATGAAAATGTAGAAAAACATCCAAAATGTTTCAGAATTTTCAATTGGTATTCTATTGTTTTACTGTGCGATTAAAACAATGATTAATAATGATTAATTTTTTAAATCACGATTAATTTTTTGAGTTAATTGCATGAGTTAACTGTGATTAATCAACAGCCCTAATATATAGCATAGATTTGGAGGTGACATCAATGTAATTGTGATGCTGGCATACCAGGTGCCAGTTCATGCCAAATCCCCAAACCAATTCACATATGTATTACTATAGACCAGGGGTCTCCAAGCTACGGCCGCGGGGCCGGATCCAGCTCACAGCATTGATTTGACTGGCCCCCAGGGCCCCAGCTGAGCAGGGACGTGGAAAAGCCACTGCTGCCCCCCCCCGTGCAAGTTGCTGCTAGCGGCCCCATGTGTGGAGGGGTGAGTGCCCCCAGGGTGTGGCTGGAGGAGCAAACAGGGAGGGAGACTGCGGCAGCGGCATGGCTGGAGAAGCAAAGGAGTGAGTGCCCCTGTGGCGGGGCCAGAGGATCAAAGGGGGTGGGCGTGGAAGTGGCCCACGAAGCCCCTTCAAAAATCTAATATGGCCCTCATCTCAAAAATCTGTCTGTAACTCCATGGTAAAACTATTACGGTAATCCAGGAGTTCACACCTGTTACTGGTTTGGGAAATCTAGTCATGAAACCCATCACCAGTTTGGAGTGTCTGCTCTGAGGTAGGCACTCCATGTTCTGAGCTAGTCCAGATGGCCTGGCTCTAATATATTAAAGCAACTTTTGAAAATTGCACAGGCAGCCTGTCAGTGTATTACCTTCCCAATGAGCCATGTCCTGGGCTTAATCTATGATTTTTTTCGAACCCCTGACCAGCTTCCAGTAGCCTCTATATTTTAAAAATTGTCAGTCTGAAAAATACTTTCTTCGCCAAATTTTGCATTTCCCTCCTAAACAATCCATGCCCTTTTCAGTGGGTCCAACAAACCTGTATACCTCTGCATACCATATATATCAGCCCTTAAATTCCTAACATTTTCTATGAAAATAAAGCTATTCTGGATCATTTTAGGTTGTTTTACATTTATAAGTTTCATTTCCCCCCTCTTTTTAAGACCTGCATTTTTCGGTTCATAGTACAAAGGTACCTGATTTTGCCATTGGAAGGAAGCAAGAGAAACTCCAAATAACAATTTTTAGAAAGCTTTCTAACAAATCCCTAAAATATTTTTCCCATAACATCTGAGTAATTTAAAACTACAGAATCTATTGGTTAGCTTTATGAACACTCTTTTGTGATTATCTAGATATGTCGCCTTTGCTTTCCTGTTCATCACAAACTCCTGGAGATAAAATTAGTACGACAACACAGCATGGAATATTCATCAAATATGTTAGGAGAGACAGAGAGAGCTACCCCGTGAAGATATTATTGATAAAATGCTTGGAAATCAGTTATATCTCTGTACAATCATTTATAATTGTGCAATGTGGTTGGAATGCATTTGGAGACTGGAAGAAAAGATTCTAACTATGCACAATGTTACTATCAGCTTCTTAACATTGATGGCTTTCAGGTGGGGCTGTTCACTATTTACGTGAAGTGAGTTGTTCGTAAGAATTAGGATCTTATAGTGGACGAGTTGATTTGGAAAAAAGCAACATCATATAAAGCTGATTGTCATCCTTTTGCGGGCAGTCTCAACAGAAAGAAGGATTGAATTTCTCATTCAATTCATGAGATTGCGACTCATTCATGGGTAGCTTGGAAGGTGGTATAGCTACTGCCAATTAAGAAGTTGCTATCTAAATAAACAGAACACTTTGCATTTATAATATCCAGCAATGATCCCCGCACTAACATTTCCTTACTGTATGAAGGGAACCTGATATAAGAAAAGAGAGATGTACTTTTTCCAGAAGTTAGAGTTCATATCGTCTTAAATTTACTCCTGCAGGAATTCTGTGCCACTGTGCAATGCAGAATTTTGCACAAATTAACATTGTGTGTACAGAATTTCCTTTCCCCCACATAAATGGGCTGCAGTGCTGCTAGCCCCTACCAGGGGCTACTGGATCTGGCAGAACCCATCTCACACTGACACTGGGGGTAGGAGGTGGGGGGAGGAGGGCCATCTGACACTGACAGTGTGCCATCTCACACTGACACTGGGGGTAGGAGGTGGGGGGGAGGAGGGCAGGAAGCCAGAGGGTTCCTGGCAGATGCAGTTCCCAGCATACCCTGTGAGAAGGCGAGGGTTGTGCGCAGGAAACTCCATACAAGCCTGGGACAGAGCATCAGGCTGTGTTCTCCGTCTGGATCCCTGAGTTCTGGGGAAGGAAGGAGACAGATGTCTGGGCTGGGGGTGGGGGCAGGGCTGGGCTCAGGAGTTTGTGTGAAGGGGGCAGAGAAACAGGAACTGGGTTGTCATAGAGGTTTCATAAACAGTCTACTCCTCAGGGAATTTTTGTGTGTGTCTGTATGGTTACATACTTGCTGACAGGTATTTTGAAATAAATAATCAAAATAATTGAAACTGGCATGATTATGTAGTGTTATTCTGACAAATAAAATGTGCAGAATTTTAAAATATTGTGTGCATATTTTTTGGCACAGAATGCCCCCAGGAGTACTGCATGGAGACTGTTACGGTCCATCATGAAGAGATGGTGCAAAGGGATCACAAGGGTCTGCGCCTCAATCTCAGGTCCGCTATAGGTCTAGTGGGAGGCAAATTCATCTGTGGTGAATGCAACAGGTAGGATGCAACTTCATAGCCAGTCCAAGCTAATTGGCAATATTTTCTCTTGTCTACCCTTGTGTAGACACTACAGTGCATGACTAGGTGACTTGCTCCCAAACAAGTGTAGGTGGTGAATAAGAAGGATATTTTTTGTTCACAGAGGGCCAGATCCAATTCTCACTATATTCAGTAGCAGACCTCCACATTTTCCAGAGCTACAGTGAAAAAGTGAAACAATCTTTACAACTGAAAATGGTTCGGCCACCAGGAAGTGAACTTCAGTCTCCTCATATGGGTCCCAAGAGTCTTGGATGAGTACTATACGGAACACCTGTTAAATACTGCCATAGGATGGAAACCAGCCATTAAGCTCTAATATCTCCCAGAAGTTCACAGATACAACATAAATAGTTAATTTTCCCATTTTACTTTATCTAGAATACCGCGAGTTATCTACTTGCTTTATCAGAACATCTACTCAATTTCATTTTTTTGCTTTTTTAGTCCCTATTTAAATCTGTAAGTGATAGGAGCGTAAAGAACGGTATAAAAATCAACATGAAATATACTGAAGTTGTGACTACATCTACCTCCTGCACTGAACAGTAAATAGAAAACATGGTTGAATTTCTGGACCGACTCTTCGGTCTATGGATTCCCTCCTCTCAACCCTCTGCCTTATCCAGACGACAGATATTGGGTGAAATCCTGGCCCATTTAAGTTAGCGGAAGTTTTACTATTTACATTAGTTGGCTAGTATTTCACCCATTTGGTTCATGCTATTTCCTGTATTTGGAATCAAGTCCTTAATTGAACCTGACGAATAATTATAGCGCATACACTCTTTCTCTCTGTATGTGTGTGTGTTCGTGCGCCCTTATACACACACACAGTTGGTACTCAGATAACATACCGAAATGGAATCGTATGAAAGAGAGAGAGAGAGAGAGAGAGAGAGAGAGAGAGAGAGAGAGCGGCAAGCAGATGGAAAAACGGTACAAACAGACGAAGGATGTAGCAACCTTCACAATGGAGTTATTTTCTTATCCTCAGTGTATCTTGTCAAAATACTATTAAAACATTCCGTATTAGCTCTGAAATCTTCACCAAAACGGATTATTTTATGCCATATTTTTTCAAGATAATAAGACTTTACGATTTTATAGCTTGTCAAAAGATTATATACTTGTCAATATTTTGAGTATTTATTTTTTCCTAGTTTCTTTTTTTATACAACCGGTTATTTGGACTCTAAATCAGAGAATATCAAGGAAGGAAAAAAAGCAATACAATTTACTGGATGCATTTAGCAGGCTTGGAGGGATTAATATGCTGATTCAGCTTTCCAGAAACAACAAATGTGCAAAGAATTGGAAAACACACCATTAACTCCCTGCACAGAGATTCTTTTGGTCCAATCCAAAGTCTTCTCTCCGACACCACCTGCGTAGCCATTCATTGACTTCTACGATTCGATGGTCTCTACCTGGGCCTTTTCCTTCCACAGGGAGGATGGACAAGAACACCACTTGCACCTCAAACTCCTTTATCCTTCTTCCTAGAGCCATGTAGTCTGCAGTGATCCGCTCGAGGTCATTCTTGGCAGTTTCATTGGTGCCCACCTGGAGAAGCAGGAAGGGGTAGCGATCCGAGGGCTTGATGAGTCTCGGCAGTCTCTTCATCACACCGTGAATCCTAGCTCCTGGCAAGCAGCAGACTTCTCGGTTTTCCTGGTTGGGGCGGCAGACAGATGACTCAGTCCCCTTGAGGAAGGAGTTTCTGACCACCACCACTCGCCTCCTTCTCTTGGGAGTGGTGGTTGTGGAACCCACATCCCTAGGACTGTGCATCTCATGCCTTCCAATCAGTGGAGTTTCCTCCTGCTCTGTTCCATCAGATGTATCATCTAGATCAGTGGTCTTCAAAGTGGGGCATGCGAGACCACCCCTAGGGGTGCACAAGACCCTGGTGGCACTGCCAATCCCACCCAGGAGACCACTGAACTCAGCAGTGGTCTATTTTTGTCCCGCCAAAATGCCCCCAGAGAAAGCAGAAACTTTCTGTTCAGTGGCATTTTGGCAGACATACCCCAGGGGGCTGCAAGTGGACGGCGGACCCCAGAAAGGGACTGCGGCAGTAAATCTTTGAAGAACGCTGATCTAGACCTATTATGAAGCTTGTAGCCAGTCCTATAGTGAACTATATTAAGATGCATTATATAGGAAAAGGGTCTCCTCTTTAAGGAGGGGCATAACAATTTCTGTAGAAAAGCAGCTCTTCCCACTAATTAATGTCCCTTTCCTGTATGGGAATTCATACACTCACAGAGGCTCACTATACAATCACTCAAATATTACATTACAGTATGGAACAGCGATATTACAAGTAAGATTAATGCATGCAGCAATTCACAAGCATTAAAAGTCTAAACATTAAACACTTTCTTATAATTCTAATCCCTATATTATCAATATTAACCCACAAGTGAGCCAGTCAGATTCCATCTATGTATTTGTCAGTGTCCAGTTGAGACATGGGGAACTTGGCATGAGCTGTCACCTGGCTTATGGCACCACAGTAAGCCTGTCTTAATTTATATGCCATCTGATTGTACCAGTTTGCCCCCTTTACAGATATGTACACTATATTTAGCCATGCCAATCTCTAGCTTTATATCTTCATCAGTCTTTTCTACACGTCATCAGTCTTTGTGTTTCTGTGACAGCCTTTGGTTGGGTTCACTGGTAGGGAGTGCCGCCTAGCAGTCAGGGCTTAGACCTGTGATATGCAGGGGGGTTGTTGGGTCACTTCCTACTGCCTCCCTGAGATTGTTCCAAGTTAGCCATCTGGGACAAGGCAGCGTGAGAGCTCTCTTCTCACCCCCAGGCAGCTTCTGGGGGCTGCATATTGTGAGGTTGTTCTCCTTTTCTCTCAGCAGGCAACTGCCTTCTCCAGTGGCATGACCCAGCCTCCCAGGGCCAGCTGAGTCCAAGGGCTTTCCCCTGCTGGGGTAGTCCAAACAACAAATAAAGGGGATCAATCAGGTACAGTGCTCATATCAGAAGGAGAGGGGAATTCTTTCCACTCAGGTTTTCCCTGCAGCAGGCTGTCCCCTTTCCTCAGGGGAATCTTCGGGCAGTTGTTTAGGGAGATATTCTTCTGCCTTTCCTCAGCTCATCTCTCCTGGAGCTGAAAGTAGCAGGTCTGTTCTCCTCCCTGGTCTGCCACAAGATGAGCTGCTCCCTTGTCTTTTAACCCCTCCTCCAAATGGCACACTTTCTATGGGCAGGACAGGGTGGCACTGGCTGAGCCCAGATTACTTCCTTAACCCCTTGTTGCTCATTGTGGGGGTTTGTAAACTTCATCACAATCTCCTTTTGTGACTGCTCATATAGTTTCAGATTACCCATGTGAAACAAATGGTTTACTGTTTGTTGCTTTTGTTTTTATGATAACCACAATTTATCTCACCAGGTATCCATGTCAGCAGTAGCATCACTACCATGATAAGGAATTCCCTTGAAAGATTCTTCTAATTTGGACCTCATCAATGACAGTCTCTTCAAGGTACTGTCTAATGTGCCAGTTAGCCATAGATTGCTCCAGAAAGAAAATGACCTTGGGGTGAATCCTGTGAATTTTCAGTCTCTCAATGATCCATGAATACGAGATGCTGTCATGTGCTTTTGGGTAGTCTAGCGACACCATCTCTAAATTTTTCTTTTCCTGTTTTACATATTCTATGACCTTCCTGTTCAGACTCTGGTGGTCTTTTGTCCCTTTCATATTTACTGTGCAGCCTACTTGCTCAGATTAGGAGACAGCATTCCACTGTGAGCTAGCACTACATATATCTTCTTTACCAGAATTGATAGCAGAAGTTTCAGCACAGTTGGTAAGCACATGATAGCAATATAATTATTGTATTATATATAATTAATAGAATCACTGTATCTTTCTTTCTTTCTTTCTTTCTTTCTTTCTTTCTTTCTTTCTTTTGTATGAGGATGTGTATCCCTGTCACTATCCATTTTTGACAACCATTCTTCAAACATTTGTTAAGTTGTTCAAGTAAACAACCATGGAGAGTTGTTAGGTGTTTCAGCCAGAATCCATGAACTTGTGTGGTTCAGATGCTTTCCCATTTTTTCATTCCTCAGTACCTCATCCATTTCTTTCTTGGATATTCCTGTTCTGTGTAGTTTTTAGATTTTTCTTGTGTATTTTTAATCCAGTCTACTGTTTGGTTATGTTGTACGTCATTATACCAGATTTCCTTCCAGGAATGCTGAAATTCTTTCATATTATGTATTGGCTGTCTATTTTCTTAATTATTTTTATTATGCTTTTAAGATCCTTATGATCAAAGAGTCTCTTAGGGTCTTTCTTAAAAAGTCTGTTCTCTTGGTATTGACAACTGTGGTGGGATGGCTGCCCCACCCCCATGCGAGAGTGGGCTAGACTAGGCTAGAGAGGCTGTGCAGGCTGGCAGTCAATCACTAAGGCCCTGTGGGGAGCCAATCAGGGCCAAGAAAAAGCCAGCCAATCAGGGACAGGCTAGATCCTATATAAAAGCTGCCTACAGAGCTGCAGGCAGTCTCTCCCTGGCTAGCAAGGGAGCAGGATTGACTCCTAAGATGAGGAGTAGCACCATGGACAGTGCAGTGCTGGGCAGGCTTGGAGGAGCAAAAGAGAGCTCCAGCCCACTACCTGCAAGGCTGCAGGCCTTATGAGAAGGGCCCAGCAGGTGCAAGGGCCAGAGGGGAAGTGGCCCAGAGACAGTGGTTGGACAAGGAGAGAGAAGGAGGACAGAGAGGCTTCCACTAGAGGGTCCTTGGGTTGGGACCCAGAGTAGTGGGTGTGCCTGGGTCCCCCCCTTTCCCCTTGTACCACACCTGGCCATGGAGGAGCGGCTGTGGCAGACTGCAACCAGCCCTTGAGCAGAGAGTCTAGACTGTGGGGTTGTGGTTGGCCACCGCGACAGGAGTGTTTAACCTCCCGCCCCGGGAAGAGGGTGCGACTGGACTAGGGGGCACTGCCAGAGTGCAGTCTCCTGAAGCAGACAGGGAGTGATCTGAAGCAGACGCTGGTGAGCGGGGAGCAATGCTCGTCAGAATACTGATGGAGCACAGACAACAGACAGGACTCCACCAACAAAGGGCACTCCACCTTGGACAGAGCTAATTCTTGGACTAACCAGCACGAGGTGCTGCGGTGGTGAGTCCCAACCCCCTCACAACAACTTTGTGCAGAATTTCTCTTGAGGGTATATGACTCAGTGTGATCAGTGTCTGTTCACATTTTTTCATCATGACTGTGTCACATACCTTTCATTCAGCTGATATCTCATCTCCAGGGCTGTTGGTTTTTGTTTTCTCTTAAAATGAATGTTCTCAAATATATCCAACTGTCTGATACCTCAAAGTAAAAACTTAATCTGATTTAACCTTCATTTTCCATGGATATTCTTAAATATAGGAGTTTTCTGTTGGTTCACATCCTCAGATGGCTTGCTGTTAAGCAGAGGAGCTGCTACTATTGGTGCAGAATAAATTGTATAATTCAACAGGCTAATACTCTGTAGCACTCTTGAGTGCTTCATTCAATGCTTGTTATTTATCTTCCAGTATTTGCCAGTCTACAAATTTCATACTTGGTAGTGTTAGTCAGTGCTCAGTGTCTCTGACATGCAGCATTATCTCAACAATTCATTTACATTTCCTTTTCTTTCTTCAAATGATGTTTCACTCATAATTGTCCTCAATATTTCATTCATTTGTGCTACTCTTAATCCTGTATAATTGCTTCTGTGGTGCTGGAAGACCAGATGTCAGCTCTTGCCCAGACTGCAGGCATTAGCTGAGAACTGACAACATTGTAGCTGGAGACCAGACCAGATCACCTGTATATTAGTTTTGCTCAAAATAGGTATTAGTTTTATAAGAATGTATTTAGTATTTAGACTCTATGAAATGCTTGTAAATTGCTTTATGCATTAATCTCACTTGCAATTCCATGCTCTAAGAAAATATGCAAGTTTTGCTTTATACTTTTAAAAATGCTTGCCTTGAAAACTTTTGAACTTAGGCACAGGAATCAGCCCCCACTTCCACCCATACAGAAGGATTATCAAAATCAGATCGGCTATCAAGAATCATCACAATACAAATGATTGGTTAGTGGCTGAATGAAGGAAATAAAATGAAACCACAGGAAAATGTTCCATCCTTTTGGCTATTTAAACTCTGAAGGGTCAGAGACTTTCCACTGAAGCCACAAGTCCCCAGAGGCTGCCTTCTGGGCCTGTCCTAAAGACACTTTGAATGGACAGATCACTTCAACTCTGTCATTTGTAGGATTTAGATGATAACTCATTTCTGTATATATGTTTGTTTGTTTTAACTTGCATATAATGCTCTTATTCCCTTTTCCTAATTAATAAACCTTTAGATGGGTATTGTCTTTGGTGTAAGATCTAGGATACCAGTTGATCTGGGGTAAGTGACTGGTCCCTTGGGCCTGGAAGCAACCTGAATGTGGTGGGATTTTTGGTGTCAATGACCATTTATCAGTAAGTTTATCTGGGTGCCAAGATGCACTGGAGAGTCTAAGGGGATTGTCTGTGACTCCATGTTAAGACTAATATAATGGTCCAAGAGTTCACGTTACTGACTTGGTGAAATCTAATTATAAACCCTCCAACCAGTACGGGATGTCTTCCTGGTTTTGACAGTCTTCCCCAAGATAGGCACTTACTGTTGTGAGCCACTCCAGACTGTGTGACCACTTCTTCCAATTTTTTGCATGTGGTTTAACACCACTAATCTTCTTTCTTCAGGCTTTCAGTCTAGTCTCCATTTGCCTAAATTCTCCTCTTCATACTAAAGCTATCAGTTGTCCAGCCACTCTATGCTTGCTCAGTCATTTCTTTCTCTGGGTTGTTGTTGTTGTTGTTGTTTCTCTCCTCCAGGATGCAGAATTCATTTTCTCCAGCCTCTTTATTCAGGTTTTGTACAAAGAGTCCATTTCACTCTTTTGTTGGCAATGTTTTGTTGACCCATTTTCTTGGGTTGTTTGGGACAGTTGCAGGACATCAACCTGGGGTTGCCTGAGCCCATACAACAAACACTTGAGAAGGAGGAACCTGCATTCCAGCTAAAATCTTCTGTGGCCTTCTTTACTCCATTCATAATACTTATCAGTTTGCCTGTATGCTCCAAATTGAGTTGAATTGGCAAGCTATTCCCTGCTGAGTGACAAATCAGCCCCCATAGTTTATTACATTTATTATTAATTATCCATTATTATTGGTATTATTAATAGAAATTCAATTTTCCTTTCTTGAACAACACATTCTCTATGAGATGTTGGAGAATTCACTGCAGCCTGGGTGATGTATAGTGTGATTCAAGTCTCCAAAGATAGGTGGGAGCATAAAGTTATTTTTATACATGAATAAATTCTGCAAGTTCCAAGTTATCCTCTGTTCTAACCCCACTTAGTTGTAGCTATATCCACTCTGTTTAGTCCTTGAAGTGAAGCAGGTTAAGTGTTTAGGGATGATACTAAATTAGAGTGGTATCTCTGTACGCAGAAATATAGTATGCAAAAGGAGATGTTTCTTTCTAGAAAATAAGAATTCAAATTAAAAATCCTTACCATAATCAGAAAGGATAGACTAACACAGATTCCACCACAGGTTTGGTCTTTCTTCCCCGATCGATAATTAAATGAGCTACCCTCTGACCATGTGAGGCTCCTTCCTTTTTAACACAGGCACAGACATGAGGAAACTGAGAAGAGAAAGCTCTCAAATCTTGGACAACTGGAGTTTCTTCTTTAGCCTAACAGGCAGAGCTGCTGTCTGCAGATAATAAGGGTCTAGTTGCCAGTCTTGGGTATGGCAATATGTATGTAGGGCACCATAACTTTGCCTTAGTGGATCACAACTGAGGATGCCAACTCAGGACAAACTGCTGAGATATAGGGCAAACACAACCCAAAATTGGTGGTTATTCTTTTATAAGACAGACCAAACCAGCCACAAAAGTAAACTCCTATTTCACCACACCAGCTAAAAGGAAAACATAAAGGGAGTTTCCTCAGCATTCCAGTTCTTATATCATCACCAAAAACACTGGATTCAGAAAAGAGTAGTTCTTTACAACCCGTCTCATCAAATAGTAAGTTCTTCTGATCCCAAAGGACCAGCCACACACTCAAGTTAATATATAACTTAGATCTTACCCAAAATCATGCTGATACCAATCCTTTAGTATCTATAATAAGGTTTAGTTATAAAAAGGAAAGAAAGGTGAGAATTAAAATTGGTTAAAGAAATTGATTATATCCAGTAATGGCAAAGTTCTTGGTTCAGGCTTATAGCAGTGATGGAATAAACTACTGGCTTAAATCAAGTTTCTGGAGTACATCCACAACTTAGATGAGTCATTCAGTAAATTTTTCAATATTTTAGTTTGTAACAAAGTTCCTCTAGAGGTAAGAATCAGGACTGAAAACCAAATGGAGGTGTTTCCAGGGCCTTTTATAGCTTTTGCCATGTGGAGGGCAATCCATTGTTTTTACTGTGGAAAATCACAGCAACAAGATGGAGTTTGGAGTTACACAGGCAAATCACATGTCTATGCATTTTGTCTAGTCACAGCAGAAAATTCAGTTAAGTGTAGATGGGTGTCTCCTATGGTCCATTTTCAGTTAAATGTTCTTTCAAAGGGCCACTCAATTTGAATAGTCACTCCAAGATATCTTGGCTAATTACTTCATGGATGTTACCCCAGGAGCAAACATTTGAAATCCATGTATAGAGTTAATACTTATTACTTCAAATACAAAAATGATGCATGCATACATATAGCATAATCATAACCTTCAGCAAACATGATAGGGAGACTGGAAAGGGGACAAGGGAAGGGGGTAAGTCAGGAAAGTAATCACAAAAAAAGGATGCAAAGGACCATGAAAGAAATGGGAGTGCAGTGGGTTGGGACAGATATGGGATTGGATCATTGGAAACACTCATAGGTCATAGAAAGCATAGAGGAGGACTGGCAAAAATGGTCTTTTCACTGTTTTAAAAACTGTAAATACTTAACATTTTCTATATAAAATCTGAAATGTTTAATGATTTCCCTTTGAATAAAGTCTCCCTCTCCATTCATCCTCATACCCATTCATCCTCTACTCTGTGCCATATATAAATTCCCCCCCTCCTTAACATAAACTTCCTACCAACTTGCTAACATATTTCGGACAGCAGCCCTACTTTGGTGGATTTCTAAAGATGTGTCAGAGCAGGGCTCCACGCTTGTGGCTTTTTTATGCCAACCCAATTTTAAATCTTTTTAGAGCAAAAAATTCCAAAATAAAAAATATGCTAAAGCAGGAGTAGCAACCTATAGCACACGTGCCAAAGATGGCACACAAGCGGATTTTCAGTGGCACTCTGCTGCTTATCTGGGATTCCATTTGCCTGCCCCTTGTCAATCTAGGTCCCGGTCACCAGCACATTCAGCCCGCTGCCTGCCTGGGGACATTTGAAAACTCAGCAAGGAAAAACAAGGGCAAGGATCACACTAAACTGATAAGATGTGCATTTTAATTTAATTTTTAAATGAAGCTTCTTAAACATTTTAAAAACCTTATTTAATTTACATACAACAATAGTTTAGTTACATAATATAGACTTATAGAGAGAGACCTTCTAAAAACATGAAAAGGTATTATTGGCATGCAAAACCTTAAACTGCAGTGAATAAATGAAGACTTGACACACCACTTCTGAAAGGTTGCCAACCCCTATGCTAAAGTAAGAGTTAAGGAAGGTTGTAAATGAATGTAGATTGAATCCAACTAACGCACACACACATACATTTTAGAAACATTCTACAACATCAAAAGGAAAAAAGAAAAAGTCTAGAAATCTGCCATATAATCTTTCATCATCTAGTGTTATCACACCGGACATAAATTGCAAAACTACCTGCAAAGGCCAAGATGATAACACAATGAAAGATTTTAAAATTCAATTTCTGACTCTAGGAATCTATTTCTAATAATCCTTAATACTAACATACATTACATTATTTATTACAAAAATATAAAAACCACTGTAAAATATGGTGTAAATACAAACTTGAAAGTTCTATACAACAGGACAAAACACCATCAATTAATTTCACAACACCAAGTAGATCAATTGCTCAATTTCTATTAATTAAAATAGTCTTCTGTACTAAGGCATCAGATCATGAAAAACCAGATAGAATTCTGATATGATTCAATATACCCTGAGACTATACAGCTTTCAGTACGTTTTCTACAAATATACAATATATAAAGTCAATAGTATGCATCGACATATTTCCATTACAGAATAAAGCAATGTGACAAAGGTTGGCTTCATGATATAATTCGAGTAACACCAGAGACTCCTAGGGCCCCAGCTCCTAGAATCACTGATTAGATCAGTCTCGGCTTTCATTTAAAGATATGTCTAGCTCTCAGGTATGCAAGGAAAACTCTAGAAAGATAAACCGAGTTCATCTGACTCCTGCGACAGCAGCTAGCCCGAAAGACGATCTCATCCTAGCAGAAAGAGGTTAGGGCCTTCCCATGTGGGTGGAGTCACTGGGTGGTACTGGTGTCGGTCCCCCATAGAGTATACCTAGGGCCTCCTTTGCCTTAATTCGGTCCTGGGTGACAGTAATAACAATGGGGAAATAGCTGGATGCATTAATTTATCATTTACAATTTCCTGTTAAACCGCGCTTCTGGCAAAGTCTGTTTCTTTAATGACACTAGCAGTCTTTGATCAAAGACAAAAATCAATGATCCCTACTAGAATATGCAAGAATATTTCCCCAAAACAGTAGGCTAATAATTTCCTTATAATGCGCTTACTCAATGGACCAATAGTATATTAATACTCTCCGATACTTGTCTACTGAAGACAACTAATATTCCGAATGTTTCTAAACCAAAACATAGACTACGAAACATTAAATATATACAATTCAATACTAAACGCATTTGCAAGAACAAATAGAACATAAAAGTAGCGTTCTAAATAATTGTGAAATATTTCTGATTTTTCTTTAAATATGGTTAAATATGGGCATATGTTAAATCACTAAAAAAGAAAAAAATATATAGAGAATTAGAAGTTAATTTTACCTGGGCTGCTGATTTCACGTCCGTGGTCAGATCAAAGTTAGTAAGAATATCCTGTTCCTTTCCAGAGTCCATTCCAGCATTGCCATGCTGAGGTGGGAGAGAGGGGATAATGGGTCTGAAGAATCTGAATTCACTGTTTCCTGATCCAGACGTTAAACAGACTTCATAACGATAACTCTGAGATAGAGTTCCGTTTCCCGGTACATCTACCAGATTATTCTGGAAGTTGCTATCACCATAACAATTGACAGAAGCAGACATGTATTTTTTTCCATAATTCCTTCTTCTATAAAGCTTAATAATTATAAATATTATCACTGAAATAAAAAAAGCAAACGATACTAAACACAAGGAAATTATTAAGTACATCGTTAATGTGCTATTATCTTCCTCTTCCACAGCTACATCTGTAAACTGCATGTATAAGTCTGAAAACCCATCCACTACAGCTATGTTCAGAGTTGCAGATGAAGAAAGGGGCAATTCTCCGCTGTCTCTAACAAGCACAATGAGTTTTTGCTTCATCATATCTCTGTCTGTTATTAGCCTCGTGGTTCTTATTTCACCATTTTGGGAACCCACAGTGAATAGACCTGGGTCAGTGGCCTTCAACAAGTGGTAGGAAAGCCAAGAATTCTGACCAGAATCTCTATCCGCAGCGACCACCTTCGTCACCAGGTAACCCGCCTCCGCCGAGCGGGGAACCAGGTCATTAGCGAGGGAGCTGCTGTTCTGCAGAGGGTATAAAATGAAGGGGGCGTTGTCATTTTCATCAATTATCACAACTCGGACGATGACTTCAGAGCTGAGTGGAGGGGACCCGCCATCTGCAGCTTTCACAGTGATCTGGAACTCTTTTATCTGTTCATAATCCATGGATCGCAGAGCGAACACATTCCCATTTTCCGAGTTTATGGAGACATAGGAGAGCAGCGAAAGGCCACCTACATCAGACAATAGAGAGTATGTCACTTTGGCATTCTGCTCTGAGTCTGAATCAAAAGCATTGACCTTCCCTATCAATACAGCTGGGCCATTGTTTTCTCGGACATACATAGTGTATGATGTTTGACTGAACTCTGGGGAATTGTCATTAATGTCGGATATTTTCACAACGATTCTCTCCTCAGTGGACAGACTGGGAATCCCCAAATCCCTGGCTGTGATGGTGATGTTATACTCCGATACTTTCTCTCTGTCAAGCATATACTCAGTCACCAGAGAGTAGGAATTTTTGAAAGTTGTTTTCAAAGCAAATGGCAGATCATCTTCTATGGAGCAGACTGTTCTCCCGTTGTCCCCAGAGTCCCGGTCTCTGACGCTGAAAAGCGCCACCACTGTCACGGGCGAGGAGTCCTCAGGTATGGGGCTGGTGAGGGACGTTACTTTAACTTCAGGGGCATTGTCATTAACATCCAGCACCTGCACAAGAACTTTGGAGTGGGAAAACACCCCGCCGCCATCTGTGGCCTGAACATCTAGTTCATATGTTTCAATCGTTTCAAAATCCAATTGGCCTGTGAGTCGAAGTTCCCCTGTCACTGGGTTTATATTAAAGGTTTTACTGTTTTCTTTGGATTTCTGGCTAAAAGAATAGGATATATCCCCATAATTTCCCTCGTCTAAATCAGTAGCGGAAACAGTGACAACCAGATAATCTTTGGGGCTGTTTTCCAGAACTCGCGCTTTGTAAATGGTCTGAGAGAACACTGGGGGATTGTCGTTGGCATCGAGGACAATGACACGGATTTGTGCTGTGCCGGACCTCGTGGGGGAGCCCCCATCCACGGCCGTGAGCAACAGACTCACTTCCGGCTGCTCCTCGCGGTCCAGTGGCTTATCCAGCACTAGCTCTGCGAATTTCCTGCCGTCACTCCGAACCCGCGTATGAATATGGAAGTAGTCAGTATTACCGCTAATGCTGTAGTTCTGGAGGCTGTTGTTTCCCACATCTAAATCCTGGGCATTTTCCAAGGGAAACCTAGATCCAGGGTCAGAAGTTTCCAGGATTTTTAAAATAAATTCATTCTCTGAGAACACTGGAGAATGATCATTTATATCATAAACTCTTATCTCGGCGGGATAGGCTTGTAAGGGATTTTGCAGGATTATTTCAAATTGCACCATGCAGGGGTCCGCTTCCCCGCATAGCTCCTCTCTGTCCACTTTCTCTTTAATAAACAAGTCCCCGGTGTTGCTGTTTAGCTGGAAATGCTGGCGGCTGCCTTCGGAAACCACACTGGCCCTGCGAGCCGAGAGTCTCTTCGGGTCTAGCCCTAGATCCTTTGCTACATTAGCCACAAAGGACCCGCTTTCCATCTCCTCAGGCACAGAATAGCGAACCGTCTCGCATCCGGGGGCCCACACGCAAAGAAATAGCAGGAGAGAAGCGACTTGCCTTTTGATTGTTGTTTTCCTCTTCTTATCCCCCATTCTTAATCGGAAAGAACACACAGAGATCGATCGAGAAATGACGACACTGGTGGAAATTCTTTGGAGAATTTTGATTTACGAAAGATTGACTTTAGTCTGTATATTTCCTTTCTGCGGATTCAGTTAATCCAACGCCTTTATAATTTTGTTTTTCTCAGCGATAGCAGACAAAGCATCCGTTTCTCTGCTTCTGCATTCTGGTCCTGTTACCTTCTAGCCTTATGACGCCAGAACCGCCTGTTGTAATCTTTCTCCGTCTTAGCCAACAGCGCCACCATGCGTCTGAACGCGGTCTTCCTCGTCGTAAAACCGGTTGGAAAATCTGTTCTATAGTGGTTCTATCTCTTTTACAGAATGGGTATTATATTGCTTTCTTTTTAGATATCCTGAATTAATAAACCCTTTTTTATAAAACGTGAATCTATTTAGGTAATATAGTAATACGGAAAGCAAGAATAGACATACTGAATATTTAATGGGCATTTTAGTCTATTTTTTTTCAAATAGTGCCTAATCCGAAAACTCAGAGGTGCAAAGCAGCCAAAGTTCTCCTCCATATTAATGTGAGTTGAGGCTGCCCACATAAGGTCACTGTTTCTTCGACTGTAAAATCTGTGGGGGAGAGGTTATCTTGTACTTCATATGGCACAGTTGTCGGCATTAAAAAAACATAACATAAAATAGTCTCTACAATATGTCTGGCAAATCGCTTTTTGAGCCAGTTTGTCCTGATGTATTTTAAAGCTTTTGTTAATTCTTGGTTAGGCTACAGCTCGCTTCCCTGGACTGGGGAACCATCCCTGACCCAGCTGCAAAATGGGAATAAATGGCTATATGGTAATACCGGGGGTTATAGTGGATCACAAATTGAATATGAGTCAACATTGTGATGCCGTTCTGAAAAAAAATTAATATCATTATGGGGCGTATTAGCAGGATTGTTGTAGTAAGACCGGGGAGGTAACTGTCCTGCTCTGCTTGGTACTGGTGAGATCTCAGCTGGACTATTGCATCCAATTCTGGGCCTCACACTTTAAGAGAGATGTGGACAAGTTGGTGAGAGTCCCAGAGGAGAGAAAAAAATATGATAAAAGGTTTAGAAAACCTGACCTACGAGGAAAGGTTAAAGAAACTGGGCATGTTGAGAAAAGAAGATTGAGGTAGACCTGATAACAGTCATTTGAGATGTTATTGGATCTTATAAAGAGGACTGTGATCTATTGTTCTCCATATCCACTGAATATAGGACAAGAAGTAATGGTCTTAATTTGTAGCAAGGGAGATTAAGTTTAGACATTAGGAAAACTACAAAGGTAGTTATGCTCATGAATAGATTTCCAAGAGAGATTGTAGAATGCTGTCACTGGAGGTTTCTAAGAACAGGGTTGGACAAACACTAATCAGGAATGATCTAGGTCAGGGGTGGGCAAACTATGGCCTATGGGCCAGATCCGGCTTGTGAGACATTTTAAGCCAGCCCAAGCTTAAAAGCCCACATGGCTCAGCCCTACTCCCATGCTCCAGCCTGGGTGCAGGGCCAGGGCCACACCAGGCAGTTTGGCTCCACTCTGGCAGCACTACCTTGGTCTGTCCCGCTCCGGCGCTCTGGTTGGATCAGGAGCCCAGCTGCATGGTGCAGCCCAATTCTGCAGAGGCACTGGGTCTTTGGCTCAGCCCCACTTCAGGGGGCTCTGGGTCAGGGGCCACACCCCTGAGCCTCTCCCCACGCCCCAATGACCTGCACTAGCCCTGATCCCCCTCCTGCTCTCCAAACCCCTCCATCCCAGGCTAGATCGCCCTCCTGTACCCCAAAGACCTCATCCCCAGCCCCATCCCAGAGCTCATACCCCCAGCCAGAAGCTGAATCCCTTCCCACACCCCTGTCTCTGCCCCGATCCCCCTCCAGCCCCCTAGGCCCCTGGGTCTCATCCCAGAGCACCCTCCTACACCCCAAAGGCCTCATCCAAAGCCCCACCCAGAGCCCACACCTCCTACCAAACCCCAACCGCAATTTTGTGAGCATTATGGCCCTCCATACAATTTCTATTTCCCAATGTGGCCCCTCAGGCCAAAAAGTTTGCAAACCCCTGGTCTAGGTTTACTTGGTCCTGCCACAGTGCAGGGGGTTGGATTTCATGATTTTTCAAGGTCCCTTCTAGCCCTACATGTTTATGATTTTAGTATTTTCGCTGATTTCAAATGAAATGCCATAAAGGGAGACTCACAATTACTATTAACACTTTGAACCTTTCTGAGTGGCATCACTTGACATGATTTTAATAAATGACTTTCTGAAGTTATAGTAATCGTTTTACTGTCCCACACTTCTAAATGTGTCACCATTGGGTACTGTAAACTTTACAGTGTAAAGACCAGAACAAATGCTTTAATTAAAATAACCTTTGTTTTTGTTGCTTAACATTTCCCCCGTCATACATTTATCAGATTACAGCATTATTAGAACGTCTAATACGTTCAGTGAAAACAATGTGATACTCTGCCACCACTGAAGAAGCATTTATTGCATTGTACTCTTTCTTGTGTGAATGACGCAGTGCCGCTGAGCAATGACATCCACATGTGCTGTGGGTCCTCAACACAGCCTCCATCAGGCCCTTTAAAGTCAACGGAAAGAATGGTTGAGTGAAATCAGGGTAGCAAGATCAATGCACTATGATCATTCTATTGAATCTGGTGCCTAATAGAGTTCCACTCCATGGCATGTGGGCCATCGGGCGTCACGACTCGCTTTAAATAATCAAATACACAAGAGAATTACTTATAGCTTATAGGCTAGGAGTAGGCCTTGAATGTGATGCACATCGCGCATTCTGGTTCAGATACTAGTCAAGAAAGACGTGGAAGAAAATTGAAGAGTAAATAAAAAATTAAAAAGGTGTGAATAATATATAACTAAGCATAATCCTATCTACTTAGGAGTACATAAACTGGAGAAAAATCAATAATTGGGTATTAAACAAAAATAAAGGAAACGTGGTTATGGTAAGAAGAACAATTTAATTAGCATATTAACTGGGATGAGCTTAGCCATGGTAGCGAAACCTATCTATTTAGAGTAGGAATTAACTTGATTCTCAGTCCACATCTTTATAATGTAAACACACATAGAGCAAATTCCATACTGTCAGTATTCACGTGATTTTAATCTGTAAGCGTTTTCAGCTCTGCTTAGACTTCAGATATCCATTTTTGGTCATTGTGTGTTTTTTTTAAAAAATCAATTGGAGCGTTCAAAGGAAAGCAGAAAATGAACGCAGGCTGGAAAATCTGCACCAACAAGAAAGGTCCAGAGCAAAGAGAAAATAAAAGACATGGAAGTAGTGTAACTATTTATAATTCCCTAAAAATAGGGTGTAGAGGCATCCGCATAATTAAGCAGAAAACAGCGAGCGAGAAGTAGTGATATTACTAATTTGAAGCAAGGCAAATATCGATTTTATTGAGTTTAGGGAACAGAACAAACAGTCACAATACACTCCAATTATTTCACTTCAGATCGCTTAATCTTATTCCTGATATGTTCTATTTAACATAGAGACATTTAATTTGAGTGAATAATAATGTAAATAACTACAAAATTTAACCAAGAGATGAGCACACACACAAGATATGATGGTTAGGATTATATGCTATCATTTCGGTGCTAAAAGTACTAGCGGTGGGCAGTGACCATGATATTACCCAGAGATATCTGGAGGGTAAGTCTCCCTCAGGGTTTGGAGAACCATGTAAAAAGTGAATAATTGTGAAGGCCACAGCTAAGACTGGAAAGGGTCAGACCTCTGGTGTGAATATAGACATGCTAGGGGTATGAACCATATTGAAGAACATATGTTAAAGGTCAGGTTTATTTTTAACCGAAAGAATATGAAGAAATTTGAAAGAGTTTCCAAAGGTGGTTGTGAGCTCAACCGTCAACGGAGAAATTAAAGGCGAGGGTAACGATCTGCAAAGTCAGTGTCTAACTTTCCAAGTTACAGGTTTCTTCAACTCCCATTGAAGAGAATGGAAGCCCAGAAAAAATGGCTTCTTTTATTCGGGTGCCTGAATATACGTTTTCTTGCCTGTATTTAGGCCCCCAGCTGGAAAATTTTGATCCAGGTATATATGATACATGCTATACCTGGGGTACTTTAGGAAGAGTGTTGTTCCATGACATCCACAATGCTGGTGGATAAACTAAGCAATAGCACTTCGAGTCTTTTTAGTTAATAGCGACCCTAACATTCCAGTCCTAATAGAAATCAGTCCGGATATTTGCCTCATCTTTTTCTGCTTAACAAGATTTTATACGTATATTACATTACAGGTTAATTCATGGAACTAAGTGACCTCGTAAATATATTTCATGAACCTTGTCAAGCAGAGTTCAAAGTGGGATAATTTTATCAAGATTTCAGTAGAGCTGAGAGGATTACATGGTCTTCATCCTACACAATACTACAGTTTCGCAACAAAGGGTAACATTTTCAAAAGTGACCAAGTAATTTAGGAGGATATTCCATTTTCAAAAGTGATTTAGAAATTTCTGTCGTTCTCGAATATTTAACCAAAAATCACTAATCTAAAACTATCTGTACACACAAGGACATCGCTATCATCATCAATCATCATCATCATCATCATCATCATCAAGGGATTGATATGAGAAGAGGAATATTCATAATTAAAGCACAAGGCAAAGGCGTGAAGATTGAATAGTAGAGATACATATAGCGAAATTACAATGTACACAGAAACTGTATAAAATTCTGTTAAACTCTTACTAACAAGCATCAAAGCAAGTTTGGAAAATAAAATGTTAATCAATACAAGCAGATATTCTGCCGTGACTCACTGATTCTATCTGATTACCCGCATGGGAACTATTAAGAAAATCATTGTCTCTGACGTTGTCTATTTCAGAATTCTGAGAAAGAAAACTAGGGAATATTGGTCTGAAAAATTTAAACTCGCTGTTATTCGATCCGTTTGTCAAACAGACTTCATAGTGACAAGGCTGGGATAGGATTCCGGTTCCACTGGCACCTACTAAATTACTCGGGGAGCCGTTTAGCGCCATAAACATAGCCACAAGCCGAGTTATATTTTTCACTAAAATTTCTCCTTTTACATCCCTTAATAATTACAAATAATACTATCGAAAATAAAAAAATGAATGAAAGCATAGCCAGGGCTATCACTAAATGCGTAGTCAATGTGGTGTCTTTTTCTTCTTCGCTGGGTACCTCAAAAATCTGCATATATGCGTCTGAAAATCCGTCCACCACAAGAAAATTTAACGTCGCTGTCGTTGATAGGGTTGGTTCTCCGTTATCTTTAATAAGGATAAGAAGTTTTTGCTTGAAGCTGTCTCGTTCATTTAATGGCCGACTGGTCCTTATTTCACCATTTTGGGAACCCACAGTGAAGAGACCTGGTTCTGTGGCCTTGAGCAGCTGGTAGGAAAGCCAAGAATTCTGACCGGAATCTCCATCCACAGCCACCACCTTCGTCACCAGGTAACCCGCCTCCGCCGAGCGGGGAACCAGGTCATTGGCGGGGGCGCTGCTGTTCTGCAGAGGGTATAAAATGAAGGGGGCGTTGTCATTTTCATCAATTATCACAACTCGAACAAGGACTTCAGAGCTCAGCGGAGGGGACCCGCTATCTGCAGCTTTCACTGTGATCTGGAACTCTTTTATCTGTTCATAATCCACGGATCGCAGAGCGAACACATTCCCATTTTCCGAGTTTATGGAGACATAGGAGAGCAGCGGAAGGCCACCTACCTCAGCAGGCAATAGAGAGTATGTCACTTTGGCATTCTGCTCTGAGTCCGAATCAATAGCACTCACTTCGCCGATCTTTATCCCTGGCCCGTTGTTTTCTCTTATATAGATAGTGTATGATGCTTCATTAAACACGGGAGAATTGTCATTAATATCTGATATTTTCACGGTGATTGTCACTGCAGTAGCGAGACTGGGAGATCCCAAATCCCGAGCAGTGATTGTTGTGTTGTACTCCGACAGTCTCTCGCGATCCAGTGCGCTTTCAGTCACCAGGGAGTAGGAATTTTCTGATACTTTTCTGACTGTAAAAGGCAGCTCGTCCTCTATGAAGCAAACCGTTTCCCCATTATCGCCGGAGTCCCGGTCCCTGATACTGAATAGAGCCATCACTGTCCCCGGCTGAGAGTTCTCGGGGATAGGGCTGGTCAGGGATGTTATGGTCACCTCCGGGGCATTGTCATTCATGTCCAGCAATTCCACCAGGACTTTGCAGTGTGCAGACAGACCCCCGCCATCCATGCCCTGTACGTCTATCTCATAGTTTTCTCGGGCTTCAAAATCCAGTGGCCTCCTGAGTCGAATTTCCCCGGTGACCGGATTTATCTTAAAAGTTTGGCGATTTTCCTCTGAATTTTGAATAATAGAATAGGATATTTTCCCATTAATTCCTTCGTCTAAATCGGTAGCAGAGACTGTAGCTAACAAATAACCTTCAAGTCTGTTTTCCAAAATCTGGACTTTATAAAGAAGCCGAGAGAATACCGGATTATTGTCGTTTATATCCAGAACCATAACTCGAATTCGGGATGTACCCGACCGCGATGGGGACCCACCATCGCTAGCTATTAGTGTGAAACTGATCTCCGGCTTCTCCTCCCGGTCCAGGGGTTTATCCAGCACCAGCTCTGCGTACTTTCTGCCGTCACTGCGATCCCGAGTATAAATCTGAAAATAGTCATTAGAGCTAATGCTGTAATGCTGGAGACTGTTGTTACTCACATCTAAATCCCGGGCACTCTCCAGTAAAAACCGGTTTCCAGGCGTAGTACCTTCCGAGATCTTTAGAACAAATTCACTATTTAAAAACACCGGAGAATGGTCATTTATATCATAAACGCTTACCTCAGCTCGGTAGGACCGTAGCGGACTCTGCAGCAATATCTCAAAATGCACCAGGCAGGGGTCGATCTGCCCGCACAGATCTTCTCGGTCTATTCTTTCTTGTACAAACAAGTCCCCGGTGCCGCGGTCCAGCTGAAAATACTGTTTTTCCCCTTCAGAAATAATCCGGGCCTGCCGAGCGGACAGTTTCTCGGCTTTCAGTCCCAAATCCTTTGCAATATTCGCCACGAAAGCCCCGCTTCCTGTTTCTTCAGTCACAGCGTACCGAAGCGTTTCGGTTCTCACCTCCGGCACACAGAGGAAAAGGACCAGATACAGAACCTGCCTTGTCAGGCCTCTCTTACTATTTCTCATTTTCACGTTTCCTTGTAACCGAATCTCTTCTACAGATATCTGTTCTCTCTTAACATATATTTCAGCGTCCCTTAGTCGCGGTTACGGACAAGAATCTTTGCCAACAGCCGTCTCCATCTGAAGCTCTTTCAGATCAGTGCAGTTCACGTTCTGGATAACGCACTGTTATAGTTTGCTTCCCTGCCTGGCGGAGAGACGCTGTCTCGGCGAGTAATGGAGTCATTTGGAGCCTGCGTCTTCTTTCTTCGCCTTTGTGGTGAGCAGCGCCACCAGGCGTCTGAATTAAAATTACTGAGATATTATTCAATGTAAAACGGTTTATCCATTTCATATCGTCAAAACCTTTTGCAAACATAACCGCAATAACATACTTCATGAAAACTTAAATAGAATGATGTCCAATTCGAAATAAGTAAATAGGAGTAGCCTCATGATATTAAAAACGATTAACCAGACGCTTGATTTCAGCATGATTTATTGTAAAAAGCGATTAATTTTAACGTTTCTCTTGAGGCACTTTCTCCGCCATATTGATTTCAAGTGGGAGGAGTAAAAGAAGGAAATAAAATATACACTTTTTGTTTTCGTTATAAATGTATCCCTTGTGTATCTCCATTGACCTCAATGAGATTATAGATGGAATAAATTTGGTCCAATACGCCTAAAAATCTTCCCTTAGCCATTCCCCGATATTGACGTGTACGACGTCAAATGCGTTCCATTATGTATTTGAACGACTCATTTTTTTAAAATTACATGCTTAGATCTAAACTACTAATATTAATTAGGGATTTTATCTGAAAGCACTACTTCATCCTGTGGACAGTTTTCCTTTATCTAAATATTTTCTACGTTTTCCCGGGATTTAAATTCAATTCGGGGTAGATAATTACACACTTCTTAAGCCAGGCCCACAGCTCTGAACTTGCGGGGTTAGTATTTCTGTCTGTTTTGCAATATCTCGACTGATACGGCAGAAGCAGCCTATGCATCAGGGACATCCCTTGAAATGTATCTAGAACAAATAATCGCTTCCCGATTCATTAAAAAGTTGGGATGGGACCCATACGTAGCCTCAAGGCATAGCGGTATCTTTATCATGCTGCTATCTTGTTCTTCAGAATCTCAGATTTTCTTTAAGAATAAGCAAATCTCTAGCAGTTATAGTTTCAAAGAAAACCTAAAATATATAAATTCAGTGTAACCGATAAAGAACTGTCTGTGCGAGTCTGAAGAGAAGCTGAAATAATAGATCTGAGAGTGCTGTGAACTGCCCCATTCATCTCAGTGAAGAGTTAGCGCACAGATATCCAATGACAACTCAGATGTCGACCTTTTAAAATATTTCTTTCTTCGGAGAATAAAGGAGCAGGTCATAGATCTACACAATTTATTGTGAGTGACATATCAGTTTGATTACACAAGGGCCTTCACCCTTGTCACAAGGAAGCAAGTGCAAGAACCATACCATAGTGGCAGTCCATGGACACATTCATGTCCACTGAAGAGTATCTAAATTCCGGAGACTCAGTTTGGTTGAGAGGCCCTGCACGACCATATTTTGAACAACTACATAATCTACCGTATCACATTTTGAGACCCGCATGCTTGCAGTTTATTTTATAGGTGAAGCTCAGGAGAATATCATCTCCTTTTCTGCCAACTGGACCCCTGCGGGATATGAATCAAACATGTATTAACAGTTTCTTGTGCTAACATGTATTTTAAGGGGTATCTACTTGGCTTCCGAAATTTTTCTCCTTCTAAATACAATTATATTATTCATAAAGTAGACATAGAACCTTTACCAATGTCTGGACAGATATTATGTAACTGGATGATCACTTACAGGTCAAGTTCATACCTGTTGTGACTGCATGGACATCAGGTAGGAATGAATTTATCTCCACACTTTTTGCTGTAGCCATATTTATAGATGAAACTATTTCAATTTTTTGCAAAGTGTCCATACATTATATATGTTCTATTCCTTTCTCCCTTTTAGTGATCCTACTTTGTGCTTTACTAGCTGAGGACACAAACAGTCCATAATTAACAATATTAACATATTAAAATATATACCTTTATAAATTCTAAGACAATCATATACAAACATTATTATTTACCAATATTCTTCAAAATTACAAAAATTAAAATATCAAATAATTTTCTTTACAGGCACTTATGTTAATTAACACTGGGAAAAGCAGATTTTTTTCATTATAAATGATCAATAAATAACATAGCTATAGAAAATTAAGAATATCTATGTAAAAGGTTCAAGCATTTTCACATGCGCTTAATTATTCCTGTACATTAAAAAGGCTGATGGAAAAAAACAATATTTTTGCTTTCAAAATGAATATAATGTTCTTACCTAACTAGATGACTTAATTTCTTTTTTCTTGGTAGAGTTCATAGGAAAATCCGAATTCGTTTCTCCATTAAATTGCTGATCTGGAAAACTGGGGTAATGGATCTGAGGAATTTGAATTCACTGGTTCCAGATCCAGATGCTAAACAAACTTCATAGCTATAACCTCGGGACAAAGTTCCATTAACTGTTACATCTACCAAATTATTCTGGAAATTTTCGTCTCCATAAAAATGACCAGAAGCAGAGAAATATTTGTCTCTTCTTTTTCTTCTCTTGTATATATTATTAATTATAAAAATGATTACTGAAACTAGAAAAATAAATTAAACTAAAGACAACGAAATTAATACATAGTCAACATGCTTCCCTGTTTCCGCTTCCTTTGCTGCATCAACAGATTGCATATTAACATCTGAAAATCCATCCACTAGAAGTATATTTAATGTTGCTGATTAGGAAAGTGGCGATTCTCCGTTGTCTCTGACAAGCACAATAAGTTTTTGCTTCATTGTATCTCGGGCTGTTATTATCCTAGTGATTTTTATCTCTCCATTTTGAGATCCCACTGAACAGGCCTGGGTCTGTGATCTTTAGCAGCTGGTAGAAAATCCAAAAATTCTGACCAGAATCCCCATCCACAGCTACTATCTTCCTCACCAGGTAACCCGCCTCCGCCCATCTGACTGGATGGGGCAAGCAGTTGTCCCGTTATCTCCCGGGTTTCGGTCTCTGACACTGAAAAGCGCCACCACCTTCTCAAGCGGGGAGTCTTCGGGTATCGGGCTGTTCAGAGACGTTACATTATTGTCATTTCTGGGTGACCGTCATTCACATCCACAACCTCCACAAGGACTCTGCCGTATGCAGACAGACCCCCTCCATTCTGAGCTCTGATTTCCATCTCATGAGTCTGGTCCTCTTCGAAATTCACTTCCCCAATCACTTTTATTTTTCCTGTCACAGAATCTATTGCAAAATTGTGTTGAAATAATGTTATCTGGCTGTTTGTTCCTTCGTCCATGTTCTTAGCAGATAGTTTGCAAATTACTTGATATTTAGGAACATTTTCAAATACATGCACTTTGTACAGGAACTGACTAAAGCCAGGGGTATTGTCACTGATATCCAGAACAATAAGTCGTATGTCAGCTGTGCCAGTCCTCTGGGGAGGCGCCTTGTCAAAAGCTGTAAGAATCAAATTAAATTCTGGCTACTCCTCCCGATCTAATATTTCTTCTAATACCAGTTCAGCATACTTACTACCGTCTCCCCTATCTTGCACATCCAGCCGAAAACGTTCGTTGGGGCTGATCGTGAACTCCTGGATGGCATTTGTTTTCCAGGGGAAAGCGGGTGTTTTTCTGGATCACCTCTGGAATTTCGAACATACATTCTTTCTTTCGGAAACAAGGGGAATTGTCATTCACATCCTCTATCTGCACCTCAAAGCGATGCAGCTGCAATGGATTTTCGAATACAATTTCGAACTTCAGTAAACACGGATCAGTCTGTCCACACAGATGCTCACCGTCTATTTTCTCCTTTATTATCATATCCCCAGAGCGGCGATGAGCTGAAAATACTTTTTGCTACTTTGTGAAACCAGCTGGGCCTTGCCAGCGGTTTCCCTACCTCCAATTCCAAATCCTTTGCAACGTTAGCGACTATGGACCTGATGTCCTGTTCCTGATGATTTAGTTGGGGATTGGTCCTGCTTTGAGCAGGGGGTTGGACTAGATGATCTCCTACGGTCCCTTCCAATCCTGATATTCTATGATTCTTCCGGCACGAAATAGCGGGTGCCTCACACAGCGCTCCCAACAAGCAAAGATACAGAAAGAAAGACAGAACTTGCCTTTTTCTGACTTGGTTCTCCATTCCGCCAGCCACTCCAGTCTGATCTAAAACACAGAGCTTTCCATACAGCAGCTCTTATGCCTAAAAATAGGTCCTGTGGTACCGAAGCAATAGTTTGATTTACAGCACGTCTGCAGGGTAAAGCAATTCGGTTTTAGCTAGAAACCTAATGATCTTTCTTCAGAGAAGGACTATTCGTCTTTTATCTCGGGGATGCTCCCTCTCATGGCGATTCATCCTACTACCGCCGCCCTAACACCTCTGTGACACTTTTGCGGCGTCACCTTTGGTAACAGCGCCGTCTAGCGTCTCAAACAATACCTTTGCTTCCAGATCCAAGCGAATTTTAAAAATTATCATAACAGAATTGTAAAATCAAAGAACTGTAGTCCAGACCCCTGCACTCAAGACAGGACTAAGTATTATCTGCACCATCCCTGATGGTTGTTTGTCCAACTTGCTCTTAAAAATCCTCAATGGTGGCAATTCCACAACCTCCCTAGGCAATTTATTCCAGTGCTTAACCACTCTGATAGGAAGTTTTTCCTAATGTCCAGCCTAAACGGCCCTTTCTGCAATTTAAGCCATTTGCTTCTTGTCTTAACCTCAGAGGTTAAGAAGAACAATTTTTCTCCCTCCTCCCTTGTTATAACCTTTTATGTACTTGAAAACTGTTATCATGTCCCCTCTCAGTCTTCTCTTCTCCAGATTAAACAAACCAATTTTTTTAAATCTTCCCTCATAAGTCATGTTTTCTATCCTCCAAAGCACTTGCAACCCCTCCCAGCTTGGTACTGTCAACAAAATAAAGTGTACTGTCTATGTCATTGTCTAAATAATTGATGAAAATATTGAACAGAACTGGACCTAGAACTGATCCCAGAAGGACCTCACTTGTTATTCCCTTCCAGCATGACTGTGAACCACTGATAACTACTCTCTAGGAATGATTTTCCAACCAGTTATGCACCCATCTTATAGTAGCTCCATCTAAGTTGTATTTCCCTAGTTTGTTTATGAGAAGGTAATGCAAAACAGTATCAAAAGCCTTACTAAAGTCAAGATATATCATGTCTACCACTTTCCCCTATCTACAAGTCTTGTTACCTTGTCAAAGAAAGCTATCAGATTGCTTTGACATTATTTGTTCTTAACAAATCCATGCTGACTGTTACTTATCACCTTATTTTCTTCTAGGTATTTGAAAATTGATTGCTTAATTATTTGCTCCATTATTTTTCCAGGTACAGAAGTTAAGCTGACTGGTCTGTAATTCCCGGGGTTGTCCTTATTTCCCTTATTTGTACATGGGCATTATATTTGCCCTATTCCAGTCCTTTGGAATCTCTCTCATCTTCCATGATTTTCAAAGATAATCACTAATGGCTCAGAGATCTACTCAGTCAGCTCCTTGAATATTCTAGGATGCATTTAATCTGGCCTTGGTGATTTGAAGACATCTATCTTGTATAAGTAATTTTTGACTTGTTCTTTCCCTATTTTAGACTCTGATCCTACCTCATTTTCACTGGCATTCACTATGTTAGATGTCCAATTGCCATCAACCTTCTTGGTGAAAACCGAAACAAAGAAGTCATTAAGCACCTCTGCCATTTCCACATTTTCTGTTATTGTCTTTCACCCCTCATTGAGTAATGTGCCTACTCTGTCCTTGGTATTCCTCTTGCTTCTAATTTATTTGTAGACTGTTTTATTGTTTCTATTTAAGTCCCTCGCTAGTTTGATCTCATTTTGTGCCTTGGCTTTTTCTAATTTTGTCCCCACATACTTGTGTTATTTGTTTCTATTCATCCTTTGTAAATTGACTGAGTTTCTACTTTTTGCAGGACTCTTTTTTGCATTTTATATCATTATAGATCTCCTGGTTAAGCCAGGGTGATCTCTTGCCATACTTCCTATCTTTCCTATGCAGTTAGACAGTTTGCTCTTGTGCCTTTAATAATGACTCTTTGAAAAACTGCCAACTGTCTTCAATTGTTTTCCCCCTTAAACTCGCTTTCCATAGTATTTTACATACCAACCCCCCGAGTTTGCTAAAGTCTGCTTTATTGAATTCCATTGTCTTTACTGTGCTGTTCTCCCTCCTACCATTCCTTAGAATCATGAACTCTACCATTTCATGATGACTTTCACCCAAGTTTCCATCTGCAAATTCTCAACTAGCTCCTCCCTATTTGTCAAAATCAAATCTAGAGCAGCCTCCCCTCAATAGCTTTCCCCATCTTCTGAAATAAAAAAATGTCTTCAATACATTCCAATAACTTGCTGGATTATCTGTGCCCTGCTGTGTTATTTTTCCAACAGATGTCTGGGTAGTTGAAGTTCCCCATCACCACCAAGTCCTGTGATTTGGATGATTTTGTTAGTTGTTTTTTTAAAAAAGCCTTATCCACTTCTTCCTCCTGAGTTGGTGGTTTGTAGTAGACTCCTACCATGACATCACCCTTGTTTTTTTTAACCCTTTTATCCTTATCCAGAGACTTTCAACAAGTCTGTCTCTTATTTCTATCTTAACCTCAGTCCAAGTGTATACATTTTTAATACAAATGGCAACACCACCTCGCTTTTTTCCCTTCCTGTCCTTCCTGAGCAAGCCATATCCTTCTATACCAATATTCCAGTCATCCATATTATCCCACCAAGGCTCCGTGATGCTAACTACATCATAGTTCTGTTCATTTACTAGCATTTCGAGTTCTTCCTACTTATTCCCCATACTTTGCATATTAGTATACAGACATCTAAGATATGGATTTGATTCTCCCCTCCCCCCTCCTTCTGTCTTGTCTCTCCCTTATTTCTGCTATAACAGACCATGCTCCCCGCAGATTCTGACCCTTCTCCCAGGTCTCCATGTTTTTTATTTACCTGTGGGCTTTGATCACCTGCCCCGTTGAACCTACTTTAAAGCCCTCCTCACTAGGTTAGCCAGTTTGTAGCTGAATATGCTCTTCTTTTTCCTCAGTAGGTGAACTCCATCTATGTTTAGTAGTCCTTCTTCCTGGAACAGCATCCCCTGGTCAAGGAAGCCATACCTTCTTGGTGACACCACCATCAGGAACCCTCCAAGACTATTGCTACAGTACGCAGTCCAGTTACATTATTACAAGGGAACAGCCAGGAAGCATACATGTACTTTGATATGCCTTATCCAGGTATTTTGGACAGATGTTTATGCACAAATCCAATTATCTATAATGCATAGATCCAATTATCTGTAATAATAATAGTTGTACTGCAGCACATTTCATCTTCAAAAGTTTTACAGTTATTAAATAATTAATATCCACAAATCCAAAAATAGCTGACTGCAAAGAGCTATTATTAAGAGATTTGGCAAAACTGGGTGAGGGAGATGAACTTCAGTGTTTATAAATGCAAAGTAATGTACATGGAAAAACATAATCCCAGCTATGCATACAAAATCATGGAGGTCTAAATTAGTTGTTACCACTCAAGAAAAAGATCTTGGAGTCACTGTGGCTAGTTCTCTGAAAACATCTGCTCGATATGCTGTGGCAATCAAAAAAGCTATCAGAATATTGGGAATCATTAGAAACAGGATAGATAAAAAGACAGAAAATATCATATTGCTTCTATATAAATCCATAATATTGCTACCTCTTGAATATTTCATGAAAATTTGATCCCCCCACCTCAGAAAACATATGTTGGATTTGGAAAAGGTAGAGAAGGGCAACAGAAATGATTAGGAGTGACAAAGAGTCCTGTGGCACCTTAAAGACTAACTAAAGTATTAGAGCATAAGCTTTCATGGGCTAATACCCACTTCGTCGGATGCATGCAGTGAAAGAATTCAGGGGCAGGTATAAATAGGTAGGCAAGAGCCAGTTTCAAGATAACAGGGTGGGTCCAATGAGGCTGAACCAGCTGTTATCTCTAATCAGGGAGGGTGAGGTGTTCCTCTAGTAGCTGAATTGAAGGTGTGAACAGCGAGAGAAGAGAAACTGCTCTTGTAATTAGCTAGCCATTCAATATCTCTGTTCAGTCCCAAACTGATTGTGTCAAATTTGCAAATGAATTGCAACTCTGCAGTTTCTCTTTGCAGTCTGGTTTTAAAGTTTTTTTGCTGCAGAATGCTGACCTTTAAGTCTTTCATGGTGTGTGCAGGGAGATTGAAGTGTTCTCCTACAGGTTTTTGTATATTGCCATTCCTGATATCTGATTTGTGTCCATTTATCCTTTTTCGTAGGGACTGTCCAGTTTGACCAATGTACATAGCAGAGGGGCATTGCTGGCACATGATGGCATATATTACATTGGTAGATGTGCAGGTGAATGAACCAGTGATGGTATGGCTGATCTGGTTAGGTCCTGTGATGGTATTGCTGGTGTAGATATGTGGGCAGAGTTGGCATCGAGGTTTGTTGCATGGATTGGTTCCTGAGTTAGAGGAGTTATGGCGCGGTGTGCTGTTGCTGGTGAGAATATGTTTGTGGTTGGCGGGTTGTCTGTGGGCCAGGACTGGCCTGCCTCCCAAGGCCTGTGAAAGAGAGGGTTTGTTGTCCAGGATGGGTTGTAGATCACTGATGATGCATTGGAAAGGTTTTAACTGAGGACTGTGGGTGATGACCAGTGGTGTTCTGCTGTTTTCTTTCTTGGGTTTGAAATTATTAGGGGCATGGAACAGTTTCTGTATGAGGAGAGCTTAAAAAGCCTGGGACTTTTAATTTTGGAAAAGAGATGACTATGGGGACATGATAGTAGTCTATAAAATCATGTATGGTTTGGAAAAAACGAATAAGGAAATGTTATTTATTCTTTCACCAATGCAAGGAGTCTAGCCAACAAAATGGAGGAACTAGAGCTACTGGTGCAGGAAGTGAAACCAGATATTATAGGGATAACAGAAGCATTGTGGAATACTAGTCCTGACGGGATAATAGTTACTGAAGGGTATGTGTGGTTTGGAAAAGACAGAAACAAAGGTAAAGGTGGTGTAGTAGCATTGTATATCAATGATGAGATAGACCAGGGATCGGCAACCTTGCCACGTGGGACTGCAGGGTAAGCACCCTTAGCAGGCCCCGCCAGTTTGTTTACTTGCCGGTTCGTGGATCGTGGCTCCCACTGGCCGTGACTGGCTGCTCTGGTCCAGTGGGGGCTACGGGAAGCAGCGGCCAGCACCGTGCCACTGTTTCCCCGAACCTGGGACTCGGTGACAGGGGATGAATCATTCCATGAATTCCTGTTTTGTTCACTACCTCTGAAGCACCTGCTATTGACCACTATTGGAAGACAGGATACTGGGCTAGACAGACCATTGGTCTGACCCAATATAGCAGGGGTGAGTAAACTACAGCCCGCTGGCCGTATCCGTCCCGCTGGACCGTCCCATCCAGCCCCCTGGCCAGTGAGGCTGCCCCTGCCCCTCCCCCGGGGCCGCGCCGCTTAGCGCTGCGGCCGGGGCTGCCAGCTCCCCGCTCTCCTGAGCCGCGCTATGTGGGCAGCACTCCGGGGGCCGGGGCTGTGTTCTCACCCTCCCCGGAGCCGCGCCGCGTGGGTGGCACGCTGAGCCCCTCTCCCGGAGCAGAGCCAGTGGGGCTGCACTCCGGCGGCCGGCCGGGACTGCGCCCTCAGCCCTCCCCTGGAGCCAAGCCACGGAGGCGGTGTTCCGGAGGGCTGGGACTGCGCGCTGAGCCTCTCTCCCGGAGCCGCGGCGCAGTCGCGGCGCTCCGGGGGGCTGGGGTTGCGCCGCACGGGCTGCAGTCCGAGTACCGGGGATTCGCGCTGAGCCCCTCCCCCGGAGCCACGCCACTGGGGCGGCACTCCAGGAGGCGGGGATGTGCGCTCCCTCTCTTCCCCCAGAGCCGGGCCAGCACTCATGGTAAGGGGCGGAGGGAGATTGGGGGGTTCCAGGGTGGTGGTTGGGGGGGTAGTCTGGAGAGGGCAGTCAGGGAGCAGGGTGGGTTGGATAGGGGGTGGGATACTGGGGTGGTGGTTAGGGGGTGGGAGGGTGGATAGGGGTCGGAGCAGTCAGGGGACAGGGAGCAGGGGAATTGGGTGGGGTCCTGGGGGTGGTTAGGGGTCTTTGGAAGGGACAGTCAGGGGATGGGAGGGGATTGGATGGGGATTCTGAGGGGGCAGTCAGGGGGCGGGAAGTGGGAGGGGGCCGGCTTGGGGCCAGAAGTGGGAAGGGGCGGGATTGGGGGCGGGGCCTTCTCTTACACGGCCCTCCATATAATTTTGTAGACCCAATGTGGCCCTCGGGCCAAAAGGTCTGCCCACCCCTGCAATATGGTCATGCTGACATTCTTATATGTAACCTAGATATATCTTTCCTCCCCACTCAGTAACCCAGTAGACCCCATTCCTCTTTCAGAGTGGTGATAGAACCCAGAAGTCCTCACAGGCGTTCTCACTCTCTCTCCACAAAGTTAGTAACAAAGTTAAAATGTATGTTAACATTTTAAACCTAACCAGGTCCTTAAGTGACTTGCCACAAGATGTCAGAACATGTTCGTATTAGAGCTGAATGGGTCTAATATTTATTTAACTTTATTTTTTATATCCGAATTAGATACAGTGTGCCTATCTGCCAAAAAACTGGAGTTTTCAGGTGCCTAAGTAGCCCCTGGAATCACTATTTAAAGTCTCCTCCCCCCCTAACCAAAATCTGAAATGGTGCCCCTGAGTAAGGAGCTTCCATTATCCTTAGGAAAATTAACAGAATTTCTAAATATGTTGCAAATGTAATATTTTGATAGTTTTTTCTATTCCATCAGATATGTTAAAAGGAAAGTGCTAATGAATGGAGAAAATTCTCTCTCCCGTTTTCCAATATGCGATGTCTGACGGTGGGAAAAAACAATCATGAACTCAGGCAGAGAATGATTCAATACTAGGATAGTAACAATTTCAGTTGCTCAGTTTTTCAGAATATTTCTGTCACCACAGAGTCTAACAATTACTTCACCCTCTCCAGATGGATCATTTCCTGTGTTTCTAGGCTCTGTTTAATCAGTGTTGGCATGCTGAAAATACATGGTTCCTTACTTGTGTGTATCTCATGTTAAACACTAACGTGACTGCATTTTCCAGTGTTCTGAGTAAATACATTTCTGCTCCCACTGATGTTAGTGGAGAAATTCCTTTCATCAAAGGAGGGACATTGGACCCTAATTCCGTAGTCATAGCAGGAAGTATGGGGAAATTGCTAAGACTATTTCCCAAAAACTGAACATTCCTGAATAAATCACAGGAAAGTATAATAAGAATCCAGAAAAATATGGGAAAACATCAATTAGAAGTGGTATCCTTCATCCTATCCTATGAAGATACTAGGTTGGGAAATTTACACCAAGAATCTAACAGCAGCTGAGCAACACAGGTTCCAAGAAGGAACTGGAAAAGTAGAAAGAGCACAAACACTGTAGATGATGTTAAGAGCGAAAATTACATCTAGGTTTGAATGGAGGAGGACAATAAGGAGGGGATTCTATGTTCAGAGCTTTGGTAAGTTACTGGGAGAAGTTGCTGACTGTTCTAACAGTTAGAAGAGGTTGTTATAGTCATTAATAATTTTAAGATGACAAACTTCTGCTTTATGCCCAGAAAAGGATTCTACGCTAAAATACTGTCAGAGGCCACCCACAATAGTAAAAATAATGTCAAATAGGTTAAATGTCTTTGGGCCCTGAGAATACCCAGCTGATAGTTTATAGGTACTGGATTCCCCCTAAAATATGACAAATCTATTGAGTGCAGATGCAAATAAATAAATAAATAAATTCATTCATTCATTCTCCTCCTCTCACACTTGAAGTTCGGCATTGGAAAAGGAGAGGTTCTCTTGCAGTCCAGTTTTGTATCGGGGTTCAAGATTTTCAGAAATGATAGCTTGACGTTAGGTTCTTAAACCATATTTAAGCACCTGCAAAAGATTGGTCTAGTGTTTGAAAGTGCTGAACAGGCACAATTACACTGACTTTGATGGAAGGTGCTGGATGCTCAGCACTTTGGAAAATTAGGTCATTATTTAGGTGTCAGCATGAGGATTTAACTCCAGTTTTTAAAAACATTGGTCCAAGTATTCATTGTCTGATACATTTTTCATGCTTTTTATTTTTTAGTTAAATGTTAGAAGAAATTTTCCCGACTTCTCCCATCTAGTGAAGATTTGTAGATAGAACCAATGTTTGCCTGACTTCAATGGGAGCTGCATTTCCCCTGCTGCCTGGGAGTGACTCATTCTTGTAAAAAAGGGCATGTTTACATAGATCTGTACTTTCCCACACTCTCTTCCTCTCCACCTACCAGCAATGGAATCAGATTTCATAGCCATCCTTCCTGCATACGTGGTCCACAAGCCCTCACATTCTGGAGAGACAGTCCATCCACCAAACTCCAGAACACGTCATTAGAAATCAATGCTTTAAGAACATGTCCCCTGATGACTTTGCTTCACAGAACCTGATCTGGCAGCACAGCTACCAATCATTAGAATAAATGGATAAAAAAGTCAATCTAAAACCATTTTAAAATTGTTTTTATTAGTGTTATGGTTACCAGAAAGACAATTTTTAAAACCTGATAAACAAGTGGAAAATTACATCATGTTCTCTTTATCTTAAATATTATATTTGCTAATTAAATTAAATGAAGACAGAAGGAAAGAGATTTATCTTAACTCATTACACACTAGAAGGTGTTTAAAGTTTATTGTATCACTTTTAACCTATTTTACTAACATACTACTAGAGCAATATTACTCTTCTCTTCTACAGTATCTTTTAACCAAGGATCTTGAAATGCTTTATAACTATTAGTTTCAGTTTCATATGGTTAGGAAAAAACGTACAATTTTTAAAAAACACATTTAACAATATACACAAAGCTCAACCTCACCACTACATATGCAATGTACATTGTGTCAAGCAGCTTTAATTTAATCAGCTTTAATGTAATCTGTTTGTAATAGATAATTACTTTGTAAGTGAAATTTATTCTTCATTTTAATTGAATTTGAAACGCGTACATTTAAAAAAGGTTTCAGAAAATCAACACACTTTTACATAATCATCTTCATAAGGGAGAGTCATAGGGAAGGTGATTTATGATAAATTACTGTTAAAGCTTAGGTTTGACTTATTATGTTTCCTTTATATCTAGATAAAGTAGAAGTTGTTAAGATCTAATAAAATACACTAAGGGCTAGGTGGAATCTACAACGCAAGCATGCTATAGGAGCTCCCACTCTTCTTCAATAGCCATACCGTAAACGCAAAGGTCTACGTGAAAAACCAGGAATAAGGAATTACATAATATAGAAATACATATCCTTGCTCTCTTACAGAAAAGGCCTGTACCTTCTTGAAAGTTTCTTGGAGGGTGATAAGCCTCTTGATTCTCATTTCTCCTTTATGGTGTCTGATAGTTGAACAGAGCAGAGTTGGTTGTTCTCATCTATTGGTAGGAAAGCCAACCGTTTTGACTACAGTTCTCATTTATCCCTATCACCTTGTTAATAATACAGCCTGCGCCTGAAGATCTGGGTATGGAGTCTTCAGAGACAGAAGCTCTGCCCTGCAAACAATATAGAATGATGTGGTGTCATTATCGGCTGTTATGAAGACTGCAGGCATTAGTGTGCACTGGGGAACATGCAATCAGGGCTTCATCTTACAGAACTGTAGCTGGGATACCGTTCTATTTAATGTCAATGGAAGTTTTGTCATTGATTTCAGTGGGAGCAGGATCTGGCCTGTACCTACATGCTCAGGTTTAATGAAACATGCTCATGTTTAATAAAATCCTAAAAGATGAAACTGTGTATCTATATAACTCTGAGGGAAATTTTACAATGTGAAAATTCAAAAGTAAATGTAATTTAATAAACCAAATACAGTGATATCCATTTTGTTGTATTTCTATTTGTATTTCTGTCTTTCAAAAACTGTCTGGAACATCTCACTTTCCTTGTGAGGTGTTTACAATTATCTGGCAAAGCTTTATGGTAATTTAGGTGGCTGATTCAAGAAGATCATCACCTTGCTGTTTGTTTAAGCAAAAATGTTCAAATGTGTTCATTGGTTGTGTGTGCCCAATTCCAGACATCTTGGGCCTAGTTTTCAGAACTGTTTAGTACCCAGAACTCCAACAGAATTCAGTGGGAGTGATGGGTACTGAATGACTCTGAAAAATCAGGGCTTGAGTGTCTAATACTGGGCATCAAAAAGGCAGGCTTCAAAAATCATGAGCGAATTTAAAAATGTGTAGCCAGGAGCATTAGCGATAGCCTACTAGATAGATAGCCTACTAGATCGGTCTTAATTTTTTAAAATGGATTTGTAAGAGTTAAGAATAACTTATTTTTATAGCAACTAATTAACTATTGGTTAATACATTCTGTAGGAATGCTGCATAATGCCTATAAAGTCCCAGCATGAACTCTGATTTTTTCATGATCAGGGCTCTAAAAGTGCCAAATGGTCAGATGCTGTAAATTGCCCCCACCCCACTACACCATTTACTTATGCAGTGCTATGTTGATTTACACCAGTTGGCATACTGATGTCTTTAATATCAGTTTTGTATTTGCTGTTTTCATTTCCTAAAGAGGAAGCGCTGGTTTTCTCTTGGAGCACTTTGCCATTCTATCTTAGGTATCCAAATCCAGACTGTTCTCACAAAAGAAATTACTATAATCAAAGAATTCATTAATTATGTTGAACTCCAGGCTATCTTTAGGTAATAATTAGAAATGATCATTTATCTTAACATGTCTCTGGAAGTACATTTTACTTTCACAAATAGAGATCTCTGTTTTAATTAATTCGGGATTCTTGGCAGTAGATTAAGATATCTAAAACCTTCATTTCATTTTTACAGAGAAAAAAGACGCTGTAGTCTATAGGTTTTTTAAAAAAACTATACACATATTCATGTCTAGTAAGAATAATTCACCAATTATCCATTATTAATAGTCACAAAAAACGCAAGTTCCTAGATTCAAGATATTTGTTAGGACTGGTGTCACAAAATTATTCTTGAATGATGAACTCTGTCTGAAACACTGCCTGATTATTGTAACTTGCTCTCTCTTTGGAGAGGAAAAAATCTGTAAACTCTTTGCAAACACCGGGCCCACAAAACTTCATTTTAGTTGCATCCATTACTTGGAGAACGAAGAGCCAGAATTAAGGCAGCACTTACTCTTGAGCGGCTTTCTCTGTACTTACTAAAGGCTAGATGCTCCTTTACTTTTGTTCTGGTGGAAGGGAGCAGAAAATGATGCGATTTGGCCACTACGCGTAGAATAAGGGGTATTTAGTTTCGTATCACGTTTCCCCATTTGTACAGCTAATTCTAATACCTCCTTCCCTTCCTAACCAGCAGAAATACTTCGGTCAAGAGCAGCGGGAGTTGACGATTCCATCAGATTTGGCGTCTGGGTTTCCTCTGTCCATGGAGAAAACAGAGAAAGGAGAGGAGAGGGCTGCTACAGAATGTGGAGAAGAACATGGGGAACATCCCCTCTGAGAAGTCAGATTTATTTTCCCGCATCGATCCACACTCTTGTATTCTTTGTACAGCTTCCTTTTCTCCCTTAATACATCCCTCCACCTGCGGGTAAAATTGGTAGCAAACTCCAGGAAGTGGAATCTCCTGGGACTTTTTTCCTGTGGGTTTTACCTCAGGGAGAGTACAATATGAGTCAGTGCCACAGTTCACCACAGAGAGGACATAAATATTATCCACCAACAAGTGTAACGTCAGGAGAATGCGTTTGGCTACGGCTTACAATCATTAAACACATTCAATCTCATAATGCAAAACAGTCATACTATTTATTACTTCCCACGGATATAAACTACTGTCTATTCAACACAAAAACAGAGAGCTAAGTGGTATCAAACTCGGCTGTTTTATATTGAATTACGCCTCTCCCCAACCATCAGTTTCGCCTATCGGAGTTTTTCCACAGCTGAGGACCTGACCCTGTATTTTCAGAATTGATGGACAAGATACTAGCCAGTGGTATTTCTACACATCCACGTCCAGAACAATGGGACATTACTTGTACACCGTGAATTTCCTCAGTTGCTCTAGATTATATTGCCTCTCCTTGGACTCTGGACTCTATTCCGTTCTTCACCCATTTCCCAAACTCTTGCTGCCTATAAAAATCCTGCTAGGAGCACTTGCTGCCGCTACATCAGCAGTGTGCATATAATACTGATCTATAGAATCCACACTGATTGTCATGGGTACAAAAGCTCATGAAGGTCGAACTGATGGTGATTTTACAGGATTTAAGCAATCATTGCCCATTTCTTCAATAAATATCCCCCTCACTGAAACCTCTGCCACTGCTAGCTGCTCACATAGCAACGGGTTTGATGGACAATAAAGGTGCAGTTTACATATTGTGAGAGTATATATTTTCCTTGGATAGTATTTTACTTTGTTTTAACGACCTCCTTCATTACATATTGACACATTAATCCTAAAATCCGTATCTCAGCAAAAACCATGCCAAAGAAGCAAGTTCAGCCTCAAATTCCTTGTAGATTTCATCGAGCCCCCTTAGGAATATTGTACAAAGATAAGATAATTCTGATGTTAATGAGTCCTTGATAAATAATATTCAAATAATTCTTTTGACAGTTTCTTGATAGAAAACACACACAAACCAAGAAGATCAGAACAAGCTTGGCCAACTCTCTTTTAGAGCGTTACTCTGCAATTATATAGCCCGCACACACTAACATTTGAAAAGTATGTTGGACAATAAACAGAAAAGATCACTAGACAATGAAATAATTCTCTGCATTTCTAAATGCTCCAGTAAACTAATTATCATAGCAGCAAAAACAAACATATTCAAGCAGCGTATAATGCAAACGGAGTGAAATAAACACTCACCTCTCTCCGAGATTCTTTCTCCTCCTTTAGCTCTGAGTTAATCTGAGAGTCAAGAATGGACCCTCCAGAAGCGGTGGGGTCAGCCGGGACAGACGGTAACACTGGCCTGAGAAATTTAAATTCGCTCGTGCCAGACCCAGTTGTCAAGCAAACCTCATAACAATAAGACTGAGGCAGAGTCCCAGTGCCGCTCGTGTCCGCAGGATTTGTGGGGAAGTTGGGCTCACAATAAAAGTTCCTGGACGATGC
>ML677410.1:2376554-2447648 GCA_007922305.1 Dermatemys mawii
GTCACTTCCGGGGCGTTGTCATTCATGTCCTCGATTTGCACCAGGACTTTGCAGTGCGCGGACAAGCCGCCACCATCTGTGGCTTGGATGTTTATCTCATAACTGCTTCTCTCTTCATAGTCAATTGGCCCCAAAACAGTGATTTCTCCGGAGAATTGATTTAATTGGAATGATTTGAGGAGTTTGTCAGGCACCTGCCTGAATGAATAGGTGATTTCTGCATATGAACCTTCATCTAAATCACTGGCTTCAACCTTAATGAGCAAAGTACCTTTAGGACTATTTTCCATTAATGGCACCTTGTACACTGACTGACTAAACTCAGGGAAGTTATCGTTGGTGTCCAGCACTTGAACGCGTATTTGGGCTGTCCCGGTTCTCCGTGGCAGGCCCCCATCGGCCGCTGTAAGAATCAACATCAACTGCGCCTGCGCCTCCCGATCTAGTTGTTTCTGTAGCACCAACTCCGCATATTTACTGCCGTCAGTGTCCAGGGTCCGTACATTCAAACGGAAATGCTCATTTGCGTTTATTTCGTAGCTCTGGATACCGTTTGTTCCTATGTCTGAATCTTGGGCCACTTCCAAGGGGAAACGGGTGTTTATGGGGATCTGTTCAGGGATTTTTAAAAGTAGCTCATTTTCAGAGAATTTAGGGGAATTGTCATTTACATCGTCGATCTGCACCTCCATTCGGTACAGCTGAAGTGGATTCTCCAACACTATTTCGAATTGCAGCAAACACGGGTCGCTCTGTCCGCACAGATCCTCACGGTCTATTTTGTCTTTTATTACCAAATCCCCGGAGCTTGTGTTGAGCTCAAAATATTGCTTGGTGTTTTTAGAAACCAGCCGGGCATTGCGACCAGACAGTTTCCTTACATCCAGTTTCAAATCCTTTGCAATATTAGCAACTAGGGACCCGCTTTTCTTCTCTTCAGGCACAGAATAGTGGATCGTCTCACACGCCCCCAGGGACACCCACAGACATAGAAAGAAAAACAGAACTTGCCTTTTCCTGGAGCGATTTTCCATTCCGCCAGCCATTGCTCGGTGAGATCTGAAACACTGGCCTCCCTGCAAAGCTTCTGCAGCCACTCAATGTGTTGTGCTAGAGGAGAAACTGTTTGTCCTCCAATATTGACTTTATTTGTAATGATTCCAGCCACCCTTTCCTTGTAATCCTTTGTTACCCGTTCCCGGCGCAGAGCTGTGGCCGTCTGGATTCAGATGTCTGAGCGCAGCTTCCACTGAGTGCTGACGCGTCCGAAAAGCTGCATTTTCAGCATCCTCTTTGGTAATATCGCCACCTCGTGGTTCATGTAAAATAAGACATCTATGCTTTTACCGTGTAAACTTACTGCGTGTAGTTACCCTCTGCCTGGCTACAATTTCTCTTTTAAGTACAATCTGTGATTATAATATTTCACAGTAAGAACATTATTAACCCAGGTTACGAGAGAGAATTATAAATTAATAGAGAAATAAAATGAATTCTGATACTGCCACGTATTTTCTTCTCTAACATCCCAGAACGTTTATTCTGCACAGGTAAATACCATAAAACACCTCAATTCAACTTTTTCATGTGTCCCGTTGCTTCTGTTTCTTCGGCGAGGTTAGCGATATCTTGGATACCCACCGAAGCCCCATAATTCTCTTCGTTATTTGGGTCCTCAACAGGAAAACTAGGAAACTGAGGCCTGAACTCACTGTTGAGCAACCATCAGATATGTCGTTCTGACGAAGGGATCCTTCCCCGTTATTTTTTTTTAAAGAGGGGGTCTCCCATAGCAACTGGAAGAAGTCACATGCATCTTTGTCTTGATTTTCTCCTGCTTTTCTTGTGTTACCTATTGTGCAGCAATATGGACCACAACAGAAGCAAGACAAAACAAAATTGAAGCCAATTTCCATCTAAGTATATATTTATATTTAATATGCCACGCTGCTTCTCTTACGTAGTTACACACGTATATGCACATCTGAAAAACCACCCACTAGCAGTACATTTAGCCTAGCAGCTGGATTAGGGCAGGTGTCCGTTGTTTAAACAACTAATTTTGGTTTAAGGTGCTCTCTCTTCGTAATTGGTCTGTCGGTCTTTACTTCTCCATTTTGGAGTCCGACAGTGATCTGTGTCCGTAGGAAAGCCAAAAATTCTGACCAAAATAAATGCCACCATCTTAGCTTCAATGTAACTGGCCTCCGTCGCTTTCAGAACCAGGGTGGAAGTGCTGATCTGCAGACGGTATGAAATGAACAGTGCTTTGTCATTTGTATCAATTATAACAAGCCAGATGATGATTTCAGCTCCCCATGGACCTCACAGCTGCCATCCGCCACGTTCACTGCAATTTGGCAATCTCTTACATTTCATAATCCAGGGTTCTGAGAACATATATTGCTATTTTCAAATGTATGGAGATATAAGGCAGCTCACTTATCGGACTCTGCACTAAGGAATCTTTCATTTTGGCCTTCTGCTTTCAATCTAAGTCAACAGCATTTACATTGCCGATCAGTACAGCTGGGGCGATGTTTTCCTTCAAGTATACAGCGTAGGATGTCTGGCTGAATTCTACAGAATTGTCATTAAGTGCCTGATATCTGCGTGGAAACGGTATCCTCCGATACCTGAGTGGTTAGGCTGGGCGTCCTGAAGTCCATGGCAGTGATGGTTATATTTATACTCGGATGTTCTCTCCCGCTCCAAAGCCGTTGCGGTCCGCAGCTCACCGTAATAACTGAAAGCAGGATCTAGAGCAAAATTCCCTTGCCCATGGAACCTGCGTCTCTGACACTGACACGGCCACCACTGAACTTGGGGGGACTCCTCAGATAGGGCTGGTGGAGGATCTGAGTGCTATCTTCTCTGGCGGGTTGTCGTTCACATTCAGAACCTCCACGAATACTTTGCAGTTCGCAGACAGACCCCCGTCACTGTGGCGCTTCAATGTTACATTTATTCTTTCTGCCAAACCACTGGTCTCTGGATGATAGTGGGTGGCTTTTGTATGCCTCACTCCACACAACTCCCATAACTTCTTGAAAACTAGACATGAAATTTGCACCCTGCTCTGACAAGATTTCCCTGGGAAAATCTACCCTGCTCAAAATGGTTATTAGGGCAGTAGCCAGGGGTTCATCCTCTATGTTCAGAGCTGTGGCCTCAGGGTACCTGGTGGTAGCATCCACCACTACAAGTATATATTTCTTTCTATTTCTAGGAGGTCTGTCCTGGGGGCAAACAATTTCCATAGACACTCTGGCAAACATCTTAACGATGGGCAAAGGATGCAAAGGTACCTTGCATGGTCCTCTTAATCTCTTATACTTTTGATATAAGACACAACTCTTACAATGAATTTTTTTACTATCTCAGCCATGAGAAGCCAGTAGAAATTCTGTCTGAGCCTATCACAGGTTCTCTCCACTCCTAAGGGTCCAGCAACTGGACAATCATCAGCTACTTGTAGGAACTATCGCCTTTACTTAACAGGCACAAGCACTTGCTTGCAAACTCATAGGGGCATCTCTTTTTCCTAGGGGAAGCCTCCCTGTACAACAAGCCTCCTAGAAAGAAAATTACCCTTTCCTTCCGCCGCCAGGATTTTATTCTGAGCTGCATCTCTCTCCTTGACCCCGGAAGTATAAGCCAGTTGTGCCTCCACAAATTCCTTTTGAGTCTCACTTAAATTAAGAACAGACTCTGGCAAAGCAATGGAATCTCCAAGTCCCTACTTGGGGGACAAACTGTTCTTTTCAGCTGACAAAGGACTGGGGGCATTTCATCCCCTTCATCCCCTGCAGCCCTCCCTGCTGTCCATAGACAAGCCAGGCTTCACAGAACTTTTACTCTTTTGGCTGCAAAGTATACTAATCTTCTTAAACATGGTTAATATATCCTTGCTAATTAACCTCAGCAGAAAGTAGACCTTGGCCAAAGATAATATGTTTAGGTGTTTACCAAGATTTCTGTCTGTCTGTCTGTCTCTCTCTCTCTCTCACACACACACACATACACACACCCACACAAAACTTTCCCTGATCAAAGTAACTTGGGCTGCTGTGTCTCCAGACCTAACAATCTATTCTATTTACCGTTGCATTTTAATACATTCTTCACTACCCTCCCAAGATCCAGTCCTGATATAGTTCATTAGGATTTCCTCCTGCTCCATCACTATCTCTGAAGCAACGGTGGTGGTATTCACTGAGGCATTGGGCACAGATCATGGGGTTACCTTGAGCCTCAGGCATTTTGGTTTTATCTGTCTGGAGCCCCATAGTCATGACAGATTACTTGTCTTCCCTTTTGGTAAGGGGATTTTATGCCCTTGACTCTAAAGGGTTTTTTTTAGATCAAAATTGGGGTTAGGTATATTTCCAATCTCTCTTCACCAGGATATCATGGGGATTTTAATTCCCCTGGGATTTGTGCCTCTGATGGGCCCTTGATTCAACATATTCAGCAATTTCTGCTACCTCAAAAATGGTAGAGGGTTTTGGTTTTTTGTCACAGGTGGCTGTCTTTACCTCTTTTGTAACTATGCATAACAATTGCTCCTGGGCCATCAAATCAGTTTTCCATAATCACATTCAGCTGGCACTCCCATTCTCCATTTTCTCATAAAAGATGTAATTTTATGTACATATTCAACATGCGAGATATTTAGCCATTCTGAGGTTTCTTCATCTGATAGGTGTCAGGGGTAATTATCTTTAAATTTCTTGTACACCTTAGCATCACTCCTTTCTATATCATTAAAGTCTTGGCTCACCTTCCCAGTTATTCTGGTTATGAGAATAGATATTGTTTTATTTTCTGGAATACAATTCATCCCATACAGTCTTTCCAAAGTGGACTGGTACTCTCCGATAAAGAGTCATCCCTTCTTTATAAATTGTGCAGACTTTCTCCCATTCCCTTGTGTTGTGGGGGAAAAGAGGGGCATACTCAAAGGATGGGGAAGCCCCTTTTGCTGCTTCAGTATTCTTAGCTGCATTGCTTGAGCTTACATCAGCCTCCTGTGTGCCCTTTCCTCAGCCTTAGTTGGCTTTCATCTTTGGTGGGTTTTTCTCCTTGGCTTCTTCTTTGGCCTTGACTGTTGCTGTTTGTTCCATGTGCCTTTCGTGTGCTTTCTCCTCCGCACCATGGGCTCCTTCAGTCTTCCTGATCTCTAATTTTGCCATCCACATCTGGTGTTCACGTTCTTCCTTGGCTCTCGTGGGCTGCAATCAGGCCAGTTCCACTGCCATGGTCACCTCTGTGTGGTGTGGGACAGGAAGATTCTCACCTTCTGTGTCAGTCTTCATCTTATTTTTCTTCCCCTTTGCACCTGATCAAACCGTGTGAGCACAGCTCTCAGCTCCTGGGATCTGGGGTTGTCCTCTGAAAATATATTCTCTTCTGCAGACATACATTTCAAGCTATTTTCTCACAAGACCATTGTGTGCCACTCACTATGTCTATTCTTTAGACTTTAAAACCTCTTAATATCAAGTTTGAATTTTAACAGCTCTGACTAAAGAATTATTGATGTAAGCACATTTCTTTTTGGCCAGACCATGCGCTTTTTTGAAGAGCTATCGGTCATTGTTGGTGAGGTGGGTGGAAAGAACAGAACTCTATTCGGAGCATAGAAGGATCAAGAAAAGGATCAGGAAAAGGATCAGGAAAAAAATAACATTTTCTCACGGAAGTCAAAATAAATCTAATTACTTACACTAATCTCGGATGCACAAAGAAGACTAGCAGAGGTCACCCTACAGCAGAAAGGCGGCTCACCTTTTGTTTAGTCATTAATAGTAAGTTTGGATCACTATAGTAGTTTACAAATATTCAAAGAGATACTTTATAGAGACAGATACAAATTCAGGGGTGTGGCTTCCCTTCAATTTTCTGGGCCACAGGAACAACCTCCAGTCGGGCTCAATCTTCTGTGAATTATTTGCCTCACTGTCCTAAATTTTGGTACCGTCCGTGACATAGGACTTTCTTTCTCCTTCTTCATCTCTTAGAGCTGGGCGCTGGCAACCTACGATCATCATTCTCCTCTCCCCCATCCTCCTCACACATCACCGACGTACAACGCTGCTTCACTCAATGTTCTTGAGAGATCTCTATTAATGCTTTCAACTCTCTTACCATGACTACCATAACTCTTCTCTAGAGCCTTGCCAAGACCCAACTTTCTGAGCTATGGGATGCACAAAATAATGCTCACTTTCTGAAATGCAGAAAGGAGCATGATGACGACACTCCAATCCTTAGACTCCACTGGGCCCACGTTCATTTCAGAACTCAGTTTTTTTAAAAAAAATACCCGTTTTTAAGTAACAGCAACAACAAACGCACTTCATGGGCTAGCACTGTCTACCGCATGGATTTTATTCCCCTCCCTCCATTCCTTCATCTTCTGGCACTCCAGAATTAGTTTTCCCTTCCAGTACAAACAGTCTCTAGGTTATTGATACAATAGCCTTCTCCTATTCATTGCCTAGTTTCCAATCCTTTTTTTAATTAACTAGATTAATTTGTTAAAAATTCTTTAATAAACAAAAAGCAGCCGCCTCTATACAAACAAATAAAAATGCAACCACTATCTCAGAAATACAATACAAACCTACAGATTTCCAAATCTGTCACAATTAACAGTTATAGCAACACAAGTAGTGACCCTTTGTCCGATGTATGCGAAGTTGTATCTTATAATTGATAGGCAGTAAATCGCACCTAAGTAGGACGTAACTTTCTCGCTTGGTTATGGCCTTTAGGGTATTCAGTTATCTCATACCACAACCTTGGAGTTTGGAAATCAAAGAGGTGACCGTTAAGAAGAATAAACACATAGCTAGGATTTTCAAAAGACGGAGCTGGGCACCCATATCAGTGCAGCGTTGGGTGCTTTATCGATTAGGATCCTTTGAAAATAGCAGCCTATATTATTTCAAGGGAGAAATACCAGTGATTCATACGAAGGCATATGTGTATAAAGTCCAAAATATGTTTCAGTGACAGGTAAATTAATATAGATTATGGGAAAGGGAAGGAGAAAGGATGTATAAAGGGGTTTCATCCCTTTATTATTAACACTAAGCTTTTAGTGGAGGCATAAAATAAATAAAATTCTCCAAACATAATACACCTGTCTCCATAGCGCAAGCTCTAAGTGGAAGGGCTCACTCACCGCTCTCACGGGATCCTTTCTATCCAGCCTGAGTTTCCAGACTGGTCACAGGATTCACTTCCACATTGCCATTTTCCACAGCCAAAGACGATCCCAGCAGTTGAAAGAACTTAAAGTCACTGTTGCCTGGCCCATTTGTTAGACAGACCTTACAACGACAGGATTGCGGGAGAGTCCCAGTGCCGGTTATGTTTTAAAAAGTTGTTGGGAAAGTTGGAATCGCCGTAAAAGTTCCTGGAGGATGCAATATATCCTTCCCTGCACGTTCCTGATGTATTTCTCATCATGGCGATAATTATCCCCACAGAGACAAGAAAAATAAAAGAAATTAAAGCCAAAGAAATGACTAAATATAAAATCAACGTTCCATCTTCTTCTGCTTCCTTTGATGTATCCTCTATCTGCGTGTAGGCGTCTGAGAACCCGTCTACCAGGAGAACATGTACCATCCGCTGCAGTGGAGCAAGATGACTTTCCATTATCATTAATCAGGATGACAAGCTTTTGTTGCAAGTTGTCTCGTTCCGTCACTGGCCTAGTGATTTTTACTTCCCGGGTTTGGAGACCCACAGGGAAGAGACCTGGGTCTGTGGCCTTCAGCAGCTGGTAGGAAAGCCAAGAATTCTGACCGGAATCTCCATCCACAGCCACCACCTTCGTCACCAGGTAACCCGCCTCCGCTGATCTGGGAACCAGGTCATTAGCGGGGGAGTTGCTATTCTGCAGAGGGTATAAAATGAAGGGGGCGTTGTCATTTCCATTATTTATCGCAACTCGAACAATGACTTCAGAGCTCAGTGGACGGGACCCGCCCTCTGCAGCTCTCACTGTAACCTGGAAATCCCTCATTTTCTTATAATACAGAGACTGCAGAGCGTATACGTTCCCGTTTTCGGAGTTTATGGAGATGTAAGAAGACAACTGGAAGTCACCGACCTTCCCAGGCAATAGCAACTACCTCATTCTGGCATTCTGCTCTGTATCCGTGTCATCAGCGCGCACAGATCCAATCAGCTGGTTGGGATTGTTGTTTTCTTTCAACTACATGAAGTATGATGACTGATTAAACACCGTCGGTTTATCGTTAATGTCCGATATTTGCACACTGATGACCCGCTCAGCGGTTAGCCTGGGATGCCCTATGTCTGTGGCCACGATGGTTATGTTATATTCCGGCACTTCCTCCCTGACCAGGAGAAATTGGGTCACTAGCTCGTAATAATTCTGGAAAATTGGTTTTAGAGCAAACGGGAGATTAGCCTGAATGGAGCAAATTGTTTTCCCATTGTCCCCAGAGTTCCGGTCTCTGACACTGAATTGGGCCCCACAGTCTCGTTGGGGGAGTCCTCGGATACGGGGCTGGTTACAGAGGTGATTGTCACCTCTGGAGGATTGCCATTTACATCGATAAGCTCCATAAGGACCTTAGAGTGTGCGGAGAGGCTCCCAGACTCGGTGGCCTCAATGTTCAGTTGCTCATCGCTGTTCATCGCTGTTCATCGCTGCTTCTTAAAAATCAGTTAGTCCGCAAACGGTGATTTCGCCTGTTATTTGGTTTAACTTGAATGACTGGAGGACTTTGTTATGTACCTGTCTGAATGAATAGGTGATTTCTATATTTAACCATGATCCAAATCGCTGGCTTCAAACTTAGAGACCAGAGTACCCCGAAGGCTGTTTTCAGCCAACTGCACCGTATAGGAGAGTTGTCATTTATCTCTAGAACAACCTACCTGGGCTGTGCGCGTCCTCTGCTGGACGCCCCCCTCGGCAGCTGTGAGGATCAAACTGAATTCTGTCTTCTCCTCGCGATCTAGCGGTTTCTCTAGCACCAGCTCCACATATGTACTGCCGTGCCGTCCCGGTGTGTTTGCACATCCAGACGGAAGTGTTCATTGGAACTGATCGTGTAACTCTGGATACCGTTTGTTCCCACTTCTGAATCTTGGGCTCGTTCCAGGGTGAAGCGGGTGTCGTTTTAAGACACTTCGTTAATGTTCAAGATCAGCTCTTTTGTGGGGAATGGAGGTGAATTGTAGTTGATATCCTCTCTCTGCACCTCGCCCCGATAGAACTGCAATGGATCTCCCGGCACTAATTCGAAATACAAAGTGCAAGGGTCGAGGAGCCCGCACAGCCACTCGCGGTCTATTTGCTCTCCTATTAATAACCCCCCGCCGTTTATACTGAACTGAAGCTGCTCTTGGCTGCCCTAGGAAACTACTCTGGCCTTACAAGAAGAGTGGTTCTTACATCCAGCCTCAGAGCCTTTGCGATATTGCCTACAAAAAGATCCATTTTCCCTCTCCTCCGGCACGGAGTATCGCAGGGTGTCCGATACAGCCCCGCAAACAGAAAGAAGCAGAAAGATAGACAGGACTTGCCTTCTCCTGCCGAGCTTCCCTTCTCTGCGAGCCCATTCCAAAGCACAGCTGCTCTCAGGGATCCGGAGTGGTTCCTAGCAAGACTGCAGGCTGTTTTACCGGTGCATTGAAGCCAGCCTGCTTCTTAGTCCTTGAATGTCTTCCCAGGCAGTTATCCTTTTTCCTCTTCCCTGAATGACGTCTTTATAAAATGGAGCGGATAGTATTTGCGTCGCCATTTCTGCAGCATCTTGGCCAACAGCGCCACCAAGTGTTCAACCGACAATTACAGAAACTAGTATGACTGGAATCTAGGTACAGTTAAAATCAAATGCCGTAAGTATCCCCAGGGCAAATATACAAACATACACTACACATACATTTGCTCTGAAGGCTGTTTGCTATATGTTTATAGACAGTACTATGAAATCAATATTCAGAGGAAACGAAATTATAACAAATTATCTTAATTTCCCTTGTTCAATCATTTTAATATCTATTTTATGTAAAACGGGGCAACACTGTTTTATTGATTATAATTATATATATGTGAAAATCAGAACTTCTGAGCAGTGTATCCATCAACAGCTACCACCCGTCTAATAATTATATAACCTTCCTTTGCTGATTTGGAAGATGAAGTTGCTGTTGTTCAGAGGATATAAAATGAAGAGAAAGTTGTCATTTTAATAATCACCAACTAAGATAATTCTTCAGAGCTTAATGGAAGGGAATACCCTTTATCTGCAGTTTTGATCGCAAAACACTCACACAAACACACACACACACACACACACACACTCCATTATGCTTAGAACACAGTTGTCACTATTTTCAGAGTTTATATAAATATCAAATTGTTCACTTACCGTACTAGTGAACATCTTATATTGACATTCTGATTCGAATCTAAAGCAGTAGAATTTACATTGTCAGTATAGCTGGGTTGTTGGTTTTTCCAGTGCAAGGTGTATGAGATTTGAGTAAATATGCAGTAATTGTGAATAAAATGGGCAATTTTCTATTTTAATGTTTCCAGGGAAGTCAATTAGGGAGAGCTCCTCTTCACTGAAAATATGGTGATAATGTACTCAAGCTTCTCACAGTCGAAGGCCTTTTCGATTATCAGGGTATTTTTTATTTTGTTATGAATTTTAGCACAGAGGGATAGTATTCAATTGTTGCACAGACAACCTCCTATTTTTCCCTAAATCTAAGTCCTTTAACACTAAAAAGACCTACACAAGTACGTCGTGTTCAGTTTTCTCTTAGCCAAATCCTGACCATATCCTTTAATTCCCGAACCTTAATTAGAACTTTGTAAAATACAATTTTTGCATCCTAAAAGTAGTTAATTTTTCCCAGCTTTCTAAAATCTACTTCTTTCATGTATGTGTCTCCTGTTCAAGAATTTAGATAACAAGCTTATTTTACTTGGCTAAATTCTTAGGGCTGAAAGCATGTGTTGTCTTCCTGTACCTCCCATTCCTTTCCCATCTCATCCGTTCATATCAGCCGTATTTATTATGAAAACAACACTGTTGATACATTCTTCTCCAGCCGTACTCTGCAGGCAGCTCGATTCATGGTTCGTGCATTTTCCTTTGCATATAGACCAAAACTACAAACGTCTGCCACCTCCAGGGCTTCGAGGATTTCCATCTTCAAATACAGGAAGTCATATAATTGTGTTGATTTCCCTTTTATTTTTAGTTCATGGAAGGGGCTCTCATCTTTGCCTTTCTACAGCGATACCTCAAAATGCTAACAATTTGTATGACATAACTGTCAGGAAAATGCGGATCCTTGTTCCTTATCTCCAGAATCTCCATCTTCACTGTAAATACAGCAAGTGGATTTTCCGTTTCTCCCTCAATACTCAACAGACGAAAATGGCGTTGTGTACCTATGTTTACTCTATGCGATCTTCACTAACACTTTCCCCTTTTTCACATTGGTAAATATAACAGTTTATTTATCCCGGAATTAACTCGGATCTTACCAGCCAACCGTTTGTGTATGAATCGTTCCAGATCTTTGCCAGCAACTCCCTCTCCTTTCTCTGTTCTACAGTAATCAGCGAATAAGCGACATCATACAAAAAGAAGGAAGAGAGAGAAAACCACTGTCTGTGGTCACATTTATATTCTGCTTCCACGGAAGAGAGAGGTTTCATTTCATTTCTTGACATAGCGGCGCTTTTAAATCCTCTTGCACGGTTTTGAGCGAGGGTAATATTGAAATATAAGCAAAATATTGCAGCCGGGATTTCAACAGACAGATAACGTCAGGGTAGCTGCCTGCTTCCTGCCTGAAAATTCCTCGAGTCTCAGCAGCGATAAAATGCAGCAAGAGCGACACGGAGTGTTCAAACCAAGAACTGCAAATATGAGCGCAGATAGCTCGGACAAAAATGTTATACCGTATTTTGGCTCTTTTCAAATTAAGCTATTGAATAATGGTCAAGAAACCAGTCGTGTCAGCTGATAAGTTGGTCACAGCAGGCTCAAAACCTTGGTTATTTGTTGCTTTTCCAAGGAAGCACTCCCAGCACATTTTCATATCTTGTTCTTGCTTAAGTAATCTAAGAGCCAATTTCGTAATGTCAACCAGGTATCTTCTGTTGCTACTAAAGCCAGCACACACTTTATGGGCAAGCCATATCCCCAAAACCTCCAAGCAGCGTTTGTGTTTGGAGATCAAAGGAAACCTCAATGCTTTTTACATCATATCGAAGGTTACCAGCAAGTGAGAGAATTATTACCTCTATTTTTTTACTCCCAGCATTTTTAGCTACTGTACTTGCATTTCCACTTCATCTTGTCTGTGACATTCTGCTGAATGTTTGCAAATGGTTGGATGATTTGTCCTTCCATGAGATCTCTAACCAGTCCCTTTCCTGCCTCCACCTTTTAAAAGAAATGTTAGGCCCAAGAATTGATCCAGGGGATTCTGGGTAGTCCCTGAGCAGAGTTGCAGATGAATCTGCGCTCTTGCCAACCCTGAGAGAGAGCTGCATTCTAAACATCTTTTACCAAATGTCCTTCACTCCCTGTTAAGCAGAGCCTTAATATCAACAACTCTCTGTTTTGTCTCACTCCCTGGTTTTTTTGTTTTTTTTTTTTGTTAGATTATCTATCTTTTCTGTCTCCTGGTTTCTGGTACTAGTCAAATGTGCTGATAAGAAAATATTGAAACAGCATGTATTGTTTTAACTTGTAATGAAATACTAGAAGTTTCTTACTAACGAAGGGGGGAGGGGGGTTGCTTGAATGAATAATTCGTGATGTAAGGAAACTGTCTATAAAAATTTACTAGTTGTTAGAATGGGCAGCTGGTTCTCTTGAGAGATGGGCTGCTTTCTATTGTTGTGTGCACTCTTCAATAAAGAGCCTATTATCGGACCTTGCTGGTGTTGCCTGTCTCTTTGTGGTCAGACAAGGAACCAGGCCAGTCTGGGCTAGAGTCCCTGACAGAAATAACACTAATTCTCTTCCGTATCCACGACATGCTCCATATCTCCAGAGGAATATTCACTTCTTAGTTTCAGCATTTAGGGTCTATTTTTCAAAGACATTAATACGAATCATCCAAATTAATGTTCTGATTTTCCTAATCTTTGCGTTCAGTGGGACATACGTTCATCTTAAGGTATTTCAATTTAATCAACATGCCAAACATGTCATGGGTGTCTGGACCAACTACAACTCTCCAATACCCTGAGGTATTAAAGAGTTCAGAGAGACTATAAAAGAACAATTGTTTTTTCCAATAATTTATCGACATCTGTGTGGAAAACTCCATCTACCTAACATCTATTTTATGTTGAAGTAGAATCCGAATTTCATTCTTCGAATTCATTACATTTATTAGCACTTCAAGCAGTTGATCCGAGTGTTGCTGTGATTGACCTCGATGGCATAACATGAACTACAGACGGGAATGCCATCAGGATGACCCTGAAAACCAATATGCTGGAGTTATATAATTGGGATAGTGAAACAATTCTATCCTGGTTTTGTATCACAGCCTTTTTGGCTTTTAATTTCTCCGTTTTTCATGAATGATATCGAGTCGATTGACCAAATAATATTGTTACCAAGCGTCTAGTATTTTTATTCAAGTTTTAAGTTCTTTCAAAAAAATCAAAATATGTAATGCTGTTGATAATACATAGAGAGGTATTTCTGCCGCTGCTTTCTTATGATACAGGTTTGTATTCTTGTCCTGGAGTCCCAAGAGTATCTTAATTAGCTTAATATTATTTTAGTTGTCTATTTTTCACCTCTTAAAGGGTGTTCATCCAGAGCACATAGTTCAGAGGATAAATAAGTGAGATCGCTATTTAATTTTCACGTGTCCTCAAAGAATTTATTTGCTGGAGCAATGACCGTCACTTGGATGGCCGGAGTAAAGCAATAATTACCTTTTACGATTCTTTAGCATCGACATTTTGGACAGACTTGAGTGGTGAGAGTTGAGAGACAGTGAGAGCACACAGAACATTACAGTAATCAATGCAGGAGATTACCAACCTAGGAACAAAAGCACCAAAAGCACCAACAGTGGGATAAAGCTGGAGTTATTTAAAAGAAAGCAACAACAGGATTGTGTGAGAAACTGTAGGAGGAGTCAGAGATTACAGTGAGATTCCGGAAAGACAGGAAGGAAAACTGAGTTTTCAATTAAGGGAGAAGTAACCCAGGGAAGAAACGAGGAGGAATGATACGATGTTTCGGTTGGGAAACACTTTGAAATGTCAGACTGCCAGTTACAGACGAGAGAGAGGAAGGAGGAGAGAAGTCTAGGTTGATAAATAGATTTCTGAATCTGAGGTGAAGACATGGAAGGAGATAAAGTATTTCAGAGAAGTACACCTTGGGAGGAGGTCAGTAACGCCGTTGGGGAGGGTTGTTATGGTAGGGGATGTAGAATAGACGTGAGTGACCAAAGGAGAGGAAGGGAAAGCAGCCAGAGTAAATAGGAACCTACCGCACTATGGAGACAAACGGGAAAAGGAGGGTGACATAGTTGGTGAATTTGAGTCCTTACCTCGAACTCGAAGGCTATCACTAATTTCACGTGCAGTATTTTAAAAAGATAACTCGTTTCCATCCATCGCCTTGAATGCCCGCTTTCTTCCAAGGGAAGACGCAAACCCAGCCACAGCAGCAAACAACGAGCCAGATCGAGGCAGACTAGAGAAATCTCGCGTTACACTTCAGCACCAAGGACAGGAAGCGAGAAACTGTCCCGCCCTGTTAACTCCTTCCTAGCTCACACTTCGATTGCTGACAAGGCAAAGGCAAGATCAAGCTCATCTTAACTGTTTTCGTCATCCTGGGTCTCTTGTCTTATTTTAACACATTTATGTTTACTACAAAGCAACAAGTTCTCAGTCACACTTTTATTGCTTCTTGTTTTGTTTGTATCGCTGACGAACCAAGAAAACGAAGTTAGATTAAGAATTCTGTTTAAAAAACCTCAGAAAAAATTATCTACATTTGTGAGCTCTCTAATATATACACAGATAGTCAGGGGAAATACGAAGTTTCCATTTTGAGAAAGTTGGAGGATCATCACAATTATAAAAGCTAACCCTATTGGGCCTAAAGCACTGCACAAATACTTATTCACCTTTCAATCATTCCTTATTCTAGCAAACTCTCGTTGACTTCAGCACCAACTTCTCTCCCGTGGGAGTTTGCTTAAACAATGATTGAGTGAAAACTGAATAAGAGCCTCAGGTTCTGGCCTAATTTGTTTCATAATACATACATACTTATATAGGTGCATATATATTAGGCTCTTCTATTAGTGTATATTACACATAAATAATACTCCTGGGGGAATTCTGCACCACTGTGCATGTACAGAATTTATGTACTCTGCAGATTTCTTTGCTTCTCTGCAGAAAATTACTTTCTGACAGGGAAGCAAAAGGAAGCCACAGGAGCCGTCATGTGGCCCTCCTCAGCAGTATGTTTCGGTTGCCCAGGGCAGCCAGCAGAGAGGTAAACCACTGTGGGGCAGGAGGCGGGACTGGGGAATACCCAGCTGGTGTCTCCTACCCTGTGCCAGGCTCAGATGCTTGTCCTGGCAGGGCTAGGGAAGACACGACTTCTGTTTCCCCTGCATGGCATTTAGGGCCATCTCTGACCTACACACACACACCCTACTCCTCCCCCACACCCTGATTTCTCCTCCGTCTGCAGGAAGTTCTGTAAACTTTCCCTGCCTCCCCAGGCTTTCTGCACCTATCATTCCTCAGCTGCAGCAGGGAGATCCTTGTACAGGGAGTTGCTCCCATCCACCCAGCCCCTGTGCATCCAGACCCCCTCATACTCGGACCCTCCTGCTGAGCCTCACTCCCCTGTACTCAATACCCCCCACCGCCATGAGCTCCACTCTCCTTACACCTGGACCACTCTGATGAGCTATCCGCACCTCACTGAGCGCCAACCAGCTGCACCTGCATCCCCACCCTACTGAGCCCAACTTCCTCAGTACCTGAATGCCTCCACAGAATGCCCCCAGGACCATGTGCCCTTGCTGAGCTTTATCCTTACCACACCCATATGCCCATCACTGAGCCTCAATCACCGTCACCTTGACACCCTCTGCAGAGTTCCATTACCATTACACTCAGAATCCCATTCCCAACAAGCCCCTGTGCATACAGATCCTCCCTGCACCCAAATCCCCCACTGAGATGCCCACACAGGGATTGCCCCACACAGAACCCTCTCAATCCACACCTGGATCCCCCTCATATTAAGCCCCTCCACACTTGGATCCTGCATCGCTGAGCCTGCCTGCTCACACAAAGGGGCAGGGACCTGGGGTGTTTCTGGAGCAGGCAGGGTCCTTGTGCTGTGTCTTGATTAGGTACAGCCAGGCCCTCTCAGAGGTCCAGAGAGGCCCAGGCCACTTCCAGCTTTTGAGGCCACTAGCCATAATAAAAATAAAAAATGACAACACATGGTCTAATCTTGTGCCATCAGAACCAATATATTTGTATTAATATTTAGGAACATTTTAACTCTTTAATATGACAAAATTTATATCAGTTAACAAAAACATAATGTCTTTTACCAAATCACATCTCTTATTTGCTTAAATTTGCATCTCTAAGGTGAGAATGTGTCACATTTTGGTCCCATAGGGCTGTGCATAAAAACAAGTTGCAAAACTTATCAAAGCCAAAAAATTAACAAGTGTCTAAATGTCAGGCTCCCTTTGAGCTTGAGGTCCAGGCCAAATAACCCTCTGCCTCTTCCACCACTGTCCCAATTGGTGTTGGGTATAACTTCACCACTGAGTCCCCGGTGAAGAGGGGGAGTGATATCCCACCTCTGAGTAGCCAGTGGCCTGTGCACCCCAGTGCCGTTCTGGAGTCTCCACATTTATTTGACAAATAAAATTTGCAGAACTTTCCAGACTTTTTTTTTAAGCGCAGAATGACCTCAGGAGTAATGTAACCAGTGTTGTACAGTAGAATTCAGTTCCTAAGAGTCTGCACCATATGGATGGTGACTTCTTCTTATTTCAAAATTCCTCTGCTATCAAGTTGAGAATTTCTGTCTTGTAAGGGTAAAGTTACTGGACCATATGAACGTGAAATTCTGCTTTAAAATGAATGACACATTCCATTAAAATTACAGCATTTTTTTTCCTGTTCAATCCCCCTGAGAACAACAAAATAAAAGTCTATACAGTCAACACATGAGGTAACAGGATCACTTAAATACATTTTCCTTTTAGGGCAGTGATTCTCAAACTTTTGTATTAGTGACGACTTTCCCATAGCAAGCCTCTGAGTAGGACCCCACTTTACAAATTAAAAACACTTTTAAATATATTTAACACCATTGTAAATGTTGGAGGCAAAGTGGGGTTTAGCATTCAGGCTGACAGTTCACGACCCCCCCCCCCCAATAACCTCCCAATGCTGGATTATACCCCTGTATTTCATATTTATTCACAGGGTTACTCTATTTCGGAGGAAAATGCTCTTTCCTATTGTTGCATATGACAAATTCCAATCGTGCTTGGGACCAGCAGAGGGCGGATGCAGCTGGACATCTGAAGCCTGACGCTGTCTGAAGAGAGAATCTGACGTTATGTTCTGCAAGTCCCACAACAAAACCAAGAAACCCCGTTTCAAAAATACGAACGACCTTGTGTGATTTCAGACGGAGTTTTGCACGTGTAAAACAAGCAGAAGCTCGCAGAGTGCTGAGTATACCAGAACCGAGGACTGTTTGTGTTGGACTCAGAAGAGGCAGACGGTTCTGTCTTTCACCCACCGAATGGCAACTTTGCCATTGACTTGAGCGGCAGCAGGAGCCGACTCTCAGTCCTAAACTATTCTGTCTGAAACCACAACCCTATGAAATATCTGAGGTTTCTAAAATCAGGCTGGATACGTCCGAGTTTTAGGTAACGACCTGGGGTCTGGAGACAGGATAAATGGGGGCTAAGAGGTCATCAACGTGACGCACTTAGATCCTGGGTGGAGGACGAAATATGAGCGGAGAGCTCCAAACTGAGTTGGATTTAGGTGGAAAAGTGGGCCACGTGGCACATGCCTATTAGCCATTTTATCCCTGGAGGCCAGTGGGGGGGGGGCGATTGGAGGCAGTGGGTTTTGCATTGGGCAGAGAGATGAAGTTAGTTGTGGTGTGCCCAGCCACTAGGGGAAGGGACCGGTTATACTTCTCAGGGGAAGGTAAGGAGTCTGGAAGGTTGAAGTAGTGAGTTTATCTGCTGGTGAAGCAGGGAAGAGGAACCTTACCTAGTTGGGGACTGTTGCATAGTACCATCTCTGTTGCACTGCCTCCAGCCATGATTCCTCTATATGCTGAAGCAAGTGAAGTAGACAAGGCAGATGACCAGCATGACATTAGTCTGGAAATGATACTACCTTGCTAACAGCGTACTTGAGCCCTGCAGGACATTCTTTGATCTCACAGAGGTATGAACTCAGCCCTGAAGCTGACAGGTTCATAGAAATTTTGGTGGTGCCTAAAACACCCCCGAATGCCCCCCACCCCCCAAAAAACCCTCTGCCCCCCAGCTGCCTAACGCTCTGGGAGGAAGTTTGGGTTGGGGGAGGAGGTCTGGGGTGCAGGCCCCGGGTTGGGGCAGGGGATTGGGGTGTAGGGTGCAGGCTCTGGGAGAGAGTTTGGGTGCAGAAGGGGTCAGAGGTTGGGCTCTGGGAAGGAGTTTAGGTGGGGGAAGGGGTCTGGGGTGCAGGCTCTGGGAGGGAGTTTGTGTGCTGGGTGCACTCTCTGGGCTGGGGCAGGGGGTGGGTGTGCAGAGCGGGTGAGGGATGCAGGCTCTGGGTCAGAGTTTGGGCACAGGCTCTAGGCTGGGGGTGAGGGGAGCAGGCTCTGGGAGGGAGTTTGAGGATGGGAGGGGGTGTATGGAAAGGGGGAAGGGGTGTAGGCTCTGGGAGGGAGTTTGGGGGTGGGAGAGGTGTGGAGGGAGGTGGTGCAGGGGTGAAGGGTTTGTGGTGTGGGAGGAGACTCAGGGATAGGGCAGAGAGTTGAGGTGTGGGGGGTTGAGGGCTCTGGCTGGGGGTGTGGGCTCTGGGGATGAGTTTGGGGTGCAGGCAAGCTGCCCTGGGGCTGAGGCCAGAGAATAGGACTCCCCAAGACCTCTTCCTACTGGCACCAGTGAGCTCTGGAGGAGAGGCCCCCCTCTCCCTCCTGGCAACACACTCACCCCACACCACTGTCACTGCATATGCTCATAGGGCTCTTTTCAGGTCCAAGAAGCCCCCTCACCTCCACTGTGGTGGGTGCCAGGTGTGGGGGGGTGCTGCCATCACATGTGCACCTCCTCTCCTGCTGCTGCCCCTCACTATAGGGTGAGGGATGGGGCTGTCCCGTTCCCAGCGTAAGGCAGGAGTGGTCACTACGGGCAGGGGGCCCCTGTGCTGGTGGAGGGTCCTACCGGAAAAGGGAAGGGTCTGAGTCAAAAGGACAGGGTAAAGGCTGCCTGCCCTGCCACTAGTGATTGATGGTGGGGGGCATTAGGACCCTGCGGCGGCAATTGATGCTGGGAGCCAGGAGAGCAGAGTCAGCCATGGAGCTGCAGAGGAGAGGCAGGGACACTCCAGGACTCAGGGAAGGTGCACGGGGGCAGCAAGTGGGGTCAGGGACACTCCGGGGAGGTGGTGAGGGCAGCAGATGGGGCCAAGGCCCCAAACATTGGTGGAGCCAGGCCCCTGGGCCCTGAATATTGCTGAAATCCGGGCACCACGAGCCCATACAACTCGTCACCCCTGCTGAAGCCATCATACACCATTACATAAGAACCGCCATACTGGGTCAGATGAAAGGTCCATCTAGCCCACTATCCTATCTCTCAAGAGTGGTTAATACCAGATGCCTCAGAGGGAATGAACAGAACAGGTATCATCAAGTGAACCATCCCCTGTTGCCCATTCCCAACTTCTGGCAAGCAGAGGCTAGGGACACCATCACTGCCCATCCTAGCTAATAGCCACTGATGGACCTATCCTCCAGGAGCTTATCTAGTTCTTTTTTAAACCTTGTTATAATCTTGGCCTTCACAACGTCCTCTGGCAAAAAGTTCCACAGACTGACTGTGTGCAGTGCATTTGCAGTACAGTATATAAAACTGCGGCTGCATTGACTGAGGCCTCCTCATGGGCATTTCTTCTTTATTTATCCTCCCACACCCTCAGGTGCCAAGGGCATCCACCATTTATTTCAGTCATTTGCTAGTCTGTTTTGGCTTCTGCGTGTCATATTGATGGATCCAGCTTCTTTCTCTGTTGTTCTGCGTAGTGTTCTTAAGGTCACCTTCTTTTTCATTTCCCAGGCAGTGTCCATGTTATCACTTGACACTGAAGTCATGTTGGTGGCACCCAAAGCATGTCACAAGTATGTCACTTGTTGTCTTACAATATCTGATGGTTTAGGTTGGTGTGCTCATAGAATTTCTGTTGTTTTCCAAAGCTCTTTCCAATGGATGCTGAAGATCTTCTGCAGGCATTTACTTTGGAATAAATTGATATTCTAATCAATTTATGTTGTAGATCTCCATAAAGGAGGACAGACATGATGCCAGTGCTAAAAATATATCTTTTTGTCAATTCAGCCATATTTCCTTTCCAAATCTTTTCAAGTTTATGCAAGTTACTTGCTTCTTTTGATATTCATTGGTTGACATCTAGCATGATGTCATATCTCACTCCCTAAATAGATAAAATGACTGATTTCTTCCAGTATTTCTTCAAATACTCTAATAGTTACTTTTGGGATATGGATAGTCATACATTTTGTCTTCCCCTTGTTGATGAGCAAACCAACTTGTTTTGCTGTGTCTGTCAAAAGGATGGTCTTTTTATTGAACTGAACAGGATATTTATTCCTTTTTAAGTAATGTTACTAGCAAAAAATTAGGTCATCATAGAAATTTGGTGGAATGATGATGATCAATGGGACACTAATATCAGTACAAAATATATAGAAATGACAGGGTAGTTCATGCTGGTAGGGGAGTGGCACTATATGTGAAAGAAAGCAGAGTAAATTAAAGTAAAAGTCTAAAATGAACCAAACTGTACTATAGAATCTCTATGGATAGAAATTTTATCCTTGAATAATAAGACTATAGCAGTTGGGATATATTACTGACCATCTGATCAAGATGGTGATGGTGAGGGATCTTGTCAAAGGCTTTCTGGAAGTCCAAATACACTATATCCTTTGGCACACCCTTATCCACATGTTTATTGACCCACTCAAAGAATTCTAATAGGTGAAGCATGATTTCTCTTTACAAAAGCCATATTAAGTAATTCCCAACAAATCATGTTCATCTATGCATCTGAAAGTTCTGTTCTTTTCTGTAGTTTCAACCCGTTTCCCTGGTAGTGAACTTAGGTTTACCAGCCTCTAATTGCCAGGACAGCCTTTGGAGCCTTTTTTAAAAATGCAGTGTCACATTGGCTATCCTCCAGTCATCTGGTATAGAAGCTGACTGAAATGATAGGTTACATGCCACACTTAGTAGTTCTGCAATTTCATATCTGAGTTCCTTCAGTATTCTTGGGTGAATACCATCTGGTCCTGATGACTTATTACTGTTTAGTTTATCAATTTGTTCCAAAACCTCCTCTACTGACATGTCAATCATGGACAGTTCCTCAGATTTGTCACCTAAAGTGAATGGCTTATTTGTGGGAATCTCCCTCACATCCTCTGCAGTTTTTCTGCAATGGCTTATCTTTCTTGAATGCTCCTTTAGCACCTCAACCTTCCAGTGGTCCCACTGATTATTTAGCAGGCTTCCTGCTTTGATGTACTTAATTTTCTTTTGCTGTTAGTTTTTGAGTCTTTGTCTAGTAGCTCTTAAAATTCTTTTTTGTACAGCCTAATTATACATTTACACTAGACTTGCCAGAGTTATTGCTCCTTTCTGTTTTCCTCAGTAGTATTTAACTTCCAATTTTTAAAGGATGCCTTTTTGCTTCTAACCACTTCTTTTACTTTGTTTTTAAGCTAAGGTGGCACTTTTTGGTCCTCTATTATGTCCATTTGTGATGGGATGGACTAAGCCCAAAGGCCCCCTGCTGAAAGCCTCAGGATTCTGACACACCCATTCCAGGAAAGGAGTAATGGTGAGGTCCTCCCAGCAAGCTAGAGTGTCTGCAGGGGAAGCAGCCAATCAGGGCCTAGGAGTGCCATATAAAAGGAGCTGCAGACCAGACCAGTAGTTAGTTGTTGCATGGGGCAGGAGAAGAATGGACTACAGGCCTGGCTGCCTGGAAGAGCAGCAGGACTATGGGCAGCTAAGTCTGCTGACAGGGACCTGGGGAACAAGAGGCTACTGGCTGGCTGGTAGGGACCGAGTAAGGACTGAGCTGGGGAGGGCTACAGAAAGATAGTGGCAAGGTACTTCCCCAAAGGCTCTTAAGCAAAGTAAGCCATCATGGGATAAGAGGGAAGGTCATCTCATGGATCAGTAACTGGTTAAGAGACAAGAAACAAAAGGTAGAAATAAATAGTCAGTTTTCAGAATGGAGAGAAGTAAATAGTGGTGTCCCCCAGGAGTCTGCAGTGGAACTAGTGCTGTTCAACATATTCATAAATGGTCTAGATGTGGGGGTAAACAGTGAGGTGGCAAAATTTACAGACACTAAAACATTACAGAAGATAGCTAAGTCCAAAGCAGACTGAAAAGAGCTACAAAGGGATCTCACAAAACTGAGTAACTGGCCAACAAAATGGCAGATGAAATTCAATGTTGATAAAGGCAAAGCAATGCACATTGGAAAACAGAATCCTAACTATAAATGCACAATGATGGGATTTAAATTAGCTGTTCCTACTCATGAAAGAGTTCTTTGAGTCACTGTGTATAGTTCTCAGAAAACAATTGACTGTGTGCGCAGCAGTAGTCAAAAAAGCTAACAATGTTAGGAACTGTTAGGCAAGGGATAGTAATAAGAGAGAAAATATCATAATGCCTCTATATAAATCCATGGTATGTCCACATGTTGAATACTATGTGCAGATGTGGTTGCCCCATCTCAAAAAACAGATCTTGGAATTGGAAAAGATACAGAGAAGGGCAACAAAAAATATTGGGGGTATAGAACAGATTTCATATGAGGACATATTACAAAGACTGGGACTTTTCAGCTTGGAAAACAGATGTCTAAGGGGATATGACAGAAATTGATAAAATCTTGACTGGTGCGGAGAAAGTGAATAGGGAAATGTTATTTACTTCTTTGCATAGCACAAGGGCCAAGGATCACCTAATTAAATTGTAACCCTTCTGCCCATCAGAGTTGGCAGCAACAAGGGCCGGGTTCAGTATCCAGGGGTTCCATTCCAAAAGCACAATACAAAAACCGGCTCGAGCCCCCACCCAGTGACCTGGGACAACCATATACCACCCCTCTGGGCGTCTGTAAGAGACAATACTTCCCCTCTCGCAAGCACAGAGTCTGAGTGTACCAAAGCCTTTTAATAACAGGGAGAAACAATGTGGCATTATATCGGGGAAACACCACAAACAAGGTTAATAAACCAGACCATGAGCCAGAAGCCCCCCTCCCAGCAAATAGGCCGTGGCCTTCCCTTTGGCTCTTGAGTTCCACAACCCCAAAAAGTCACTCAATAGTCCCAAAAGTGCAACAGCCCAAGAGTCTCTGTCCTTGGTCCGTGCAGAGTTCAAAAGTCAATTGGCAGAGTCTTACCTCCAGCCTGGGTGGAGATGGAGGGTAGGGCACAGGGCACCTTACGTGGTCCGAGGCCGACTGCGCCGCCTCTCCGTGAGGTTCCGCTGCAGCTCTCACCGCAATCGGCTCGGCTCCGCTCCACTGGCTGTCCTACGAACCGCTCTGCCCGTTGATCCGCTAGCTGCTCTGCTAGCCGACACACAGACAGCTCTGCCGCACCGGTCACTCTGCCCGCAGCACCCACGCCTCTGCTAGGTGACAGACAGGCAGCTCTGCCACGCCGGTCACTCTGCCCGCAGCACCCACGCCTCTGCTAGGTGACAGACAGACAGCTCTGCCGCGCCAGTCACTCTGCCCACAGCACCAACACCTCCACTAGTCGACAGACAGCTCTGCTGCACCAGTCACTCCGCTAGCCGACACACAGACTGCTCTGCTGCACCAGCCACTCTGCTCTTTTTCCAGGTCCCCCCTACTTAAGACAGTGCTCATTGATTTCAGCTCACAGTAGGGGAGCCTTAGTGCAGGTGCACCAGTGAGCCCAAAGCAATTGTCAGCTCAGCAGCCTGGAACCAGGCTCCTAATGGAAACAAAATTCAATTCTGACATTCCACAGTGAAGAGAGGCAGGGTGCAATAGGCCTAGGAGGCCCTCAGACACAGCCCTCACCAAAAGGTATAGGTGCTTGCCCACCACCTCTCTCAATCTCACAGTGTTCTGAAACGCATGACCCTTGCCCAGTGAGTGCTACCTAGATGATGGCGAGTCTCTCCATCATAACAAGGGCCAAGTACATGTCCATAGTCCTTCATTCACATAATCACAGTAACATCACTTTATCATTCCTGCCCCAATAACATAGAAACTGGGGCTCCCTCATCAGCCGAAGTGGCCATGTGGGCTGCTGTGGGCTCAGGCTAGGCGCAGTGGGTGTGTCTATGCAAATTGATTAGCCCCAGACTTATTTTACAAGGCTCACTGCAATTCCCATAGTTCGCCACCAGATGTCAGAATATATCTCATTCCTGACACTGCTTACAAAATTAATAGAACTAGGTTTAAAAAAAACACAATGCACTGTCAACTTGTGAAACTCATTGCCGGGGAATGTTGTAAAGGCCAAAACTATAACAGGGTTAAAAAAAGAACTGGACAAGTTCATGAAGGATGAGTCCATCAATGGCTGTTGGTCGCTGACAGCTCTGGGTCCCCCTTTGCAACTTCAGTGGCTCAGAGCTCTGGGGTTCCCACTGACTGTAGCGGTTCAGAAATCCAGGGTCCCTGTCACCGCTGCAGTGGATGATTCTAGGGTCCCCTGCCGCCCGTGGCAGTTGATGGCTCCAAGGGCCCCCTTGCCACTCCAGCAGCTGAGAGCTCCAAAGTCCCCTCGCCACCTGCAGTGGCTGAGAGCTCTACCCATGTCCTGCCGCCACAGTGGCTTGGAACTCTGGGGTATTCCAACACTTGTGGTGGCTGAGCTCCAGGTGCCCCCTTTGCCCGCAGTGGCTGAGAGCTCTTGGTCAGTGCCTCAGAGCTCCGGGTTCCCCTGCTGCCCACAGTGGCTCAGTTCCCAGCCAGTGAGAGCTGGGGTGGGGCAGTGCCTGCGGGCGAGAGTCATGCAGAGCCACTTGTGCACCTCCGCCTAGGAGCTGGACCTGCTGCTGTCTGCTTCTGGGGTGCAGCACAGTCTGTGGAGTGCCAGGACTAGCGGGAAGCCTGCCTCTTTACCATGGCTGCACCACTGATCAGGAGCTAGTAGAGGTAAGCACATGCCTCAAGTCCACGCCCCAATCCCCTGCCCCAGTCCTGAGCCCCCCTCAAACCTGGAGCCCTCTCTGCACCCCAAACGCCTCATCTCCAGCCCCACCCCAGAGCCTGCACTCCCATCCTAGAGCCCTGACCCCCCGACAACTCCCTGTCCCAGCCCTGAGTCCCTGCCACACCACAACCCCGTCATCCCCAGCTCCATTGGATTGCGAGCATCAACAATTTTCTTTGACTGGGTCACCAAAAAAAATAGTTTGAAAACCACTGGATCAGAATACCAAAGGAGTATATGACTCTGTAATAGACTGCTATAGTACCTCACAAGTTTACACTTGATAATTGTTTGGTGAAATCTAAGTACAGAACTCATAATCAATTTGAGGTTTGTGCCTTGGTTCTTAATAGTCTGCCCTGAAGTTGGTACTCCTGCTCTTGAGCTTCTATAGGGCAGCATTAGAGTCTCTCCTTCCCCCCACCCCCACCATGAGTCACCACATTTCAAGGCAATCAGAAACCTGATCATCCTGCTATAACAGAGCTACAGATTTTCCACTGAAGCCAATGCAATTGCATAGATTTAACATCAACATTTAGTGCATTGTCTAGAAACAAATACAAGATTCCTTTCTCCTGGTTGAGACATCTTTGGGCATCAGATGTTGCTTTTTGCAAATCCAGTTCCCAAGGGATCCTTCCAAACAAGAGACCTGTCCCAAAATGAGAACTACTGCTGTGTTATCCCTCATGGACTTGTACATATGCTAGTAGGTCTCTTATTTGATTTAATTATTTTAAATTAATTGTTTTTAATTGTGCTTCAAAGAATGAAGACATAAAAATGTCATCTTTTGTCTCCACAGACACTATCACTTGTTTTTACTATCTATTCTCCGATGAGGTATGCAAAGCCAGCACAGCTCTGGAAGAGGGAGCTGGAGTCTATAATGACTCATACATTTTTAACAGAATTGCTAACTAAATTCCATTTGCAGGGCCAGATTTTGACCTTTTCAACAAAACTGTGCCATCTTCAGGGTAGATCCTGGTGATAAGGGGATTACAAAGGGGTAACTGAAGGAGGAATTTGATTTACAAAATCTTTATTACTGGAGATACACACAAGCCAATAAGAACTCAGCCTGGCTCTGATACTAGGATGTATTAGCTAGGAAGCAGTAGAAAATATATCTATTTACCTGTACAAGGAACAGATTTGATATGTATTATTTTCAAATACAATAAACATGGTGTGACAGATGCAGGACCTTGGAAGCATGGGAACTTCAAAAGTCTATATTATATTGAGATCTGCTAGACGATGAACAAGTCATAAACTTTTGTATCTGTGTAAACCAGGGACTGGATTCTAATCCTATGGGTAAGAGTTACTGAGCTCCCCCTCAAGAACATACATTAGTAATAATAGGGGTAATTACTGCAGATCTGGGACAGGTAAACAACTCCAGAGAAGTGTCTTCCCCTGAGAAATTTGCACAGATTGGCTTCCAGAGGCACAGGAAGCAAAGTGTGAATCAGTTCCCCATTTAGCTGCTGGAAACTCTGGTTGGTAAGTTTCTTTGTAAATTAAGCAGCATACACAGTCCACCAGAGTGCCTTCACCAAGTGTCTTTATTGTTGTTTACATGCCACCTACATCACAACTATTGCTATGTAAAGCCCCCTTCATTTCTCCAGACTACCCTAAGGACTTCCTATGCTGTGTTCCAGTTAACATATAAACCCTACTGTTTTGGCAATGCTGTCTGAGGATGACTGCAAATGCTGGGTGAGGTTCATTAACCTCAGAAGAGAGTACAAGTCTCCATCAGGGGTATGTCTCAGTAGGATTCACTTATGGTGTGCAGCAGGGGTGCTGCAGGCCAACAGGTCTAGTGTAAGGAGGCAGTGAAGCTGTTTGGCTTGCCCTGGAGGAAGAGCAAGACCCCTAGGTCTGGCACATTGAAGGGGTTCCTCCTAGAGACTGTTCCAAAGCTGGGGTCATAGCACCAGAGCTGTGACAACGGGAGTCCACAATACTGTATTTACAAATTCACTTTTCAGAACAGAACTTTAGTCTGCTTTAAATAGGCAGGTGCTGATTAACCCTTGAATTGGGCTGTCCCTCTCTGCTGCCTGCCCTGCTCCAACAGGAGCAAATTATCTAGGGAAAGAAATTGGGTTAAAGTGTGGACCAGCTTCCGCTGTCATTTACATCAGTATAAATCTAGAGTGTTTTGAAACCAAGGTAATTACTCCAGATTTACCACAGTATAAATGTGAATTGGAAGTCACCTGCAAGCTCTTGCTAGGTTTAGGGGTCTCTAATTCTCTTGTTCAGTTATTTTCCAATACAATTGAATTTGTTTCTTAGCAGGCTTCTAAAGAATGGATGAAGGTAGCCACTGAGCCCCAGAAGAAATATTTATTGGTGGAGAGTGGGCTGATAAAGCCAGGAAGCTAGAAGGGATGCAAAAGGCAGAAAGAGAGAGAAGCCCAGGGAAGAGGACAAGCTGGTAAAAGAGGAGAGAAAGAAGGAGCAAGGTAGGTCCAGACCAAAGAAGGAAAAAAACAAATAAACAGGAGAGAGCTATTTGGAGGTCTGAAAAAGAAAAGAACAGGGGACTGCTGAGAAATCAGGTCAAGAGGGCATGAAATCCTCCACTCTGGGACAGCTGCCACTCAGGAGGCTTTCCTCACCACAGACAGGGACCTGCTGCTTCAGGAAGCCTCACGCACTATGCTCAAGGAGTTTCAGTGCACAGAGGTCTCCCTTGCTGCGATTGGGGGGCTGCCAGGTCAGAAGGCCTCAACCACTATGCTGGAAGAGCGGCTTCCCCTGGGAGCCCCACCTGCTACACCCACCTTTCTGGGAGAGCTGATGCCTGAAGATGATCTGCTTACTGTGGTTGAGCCAGAGAGGCCTGAGGAGGAAAACTACCATCAAATTCCCCTCTCCTCTTGGTACCTCTTAGCAAGAAAACTGTTTAATCTCTCTATACAAAGATATCTTATTGAGGCTTTATAGATACCGAACTATGTGTCACAGCTTCCTTCTCCCTAGAAATCAGGCCCTAGGGTGAGACCTCTGAATATTAGACTTAGTCATCTGCCCCTCTCACACATTCACAAAAAGATCCATCATAGACTCAACCCCATCATCTCCCACACAGCTTTGTGAGTGCGCTAACAGACAGCACCACTTCAGCCATAATCATTCCACTCACTCCACCATATAAGGTGCTCATGGTTGGACAGAAGCAACGGGGCGGGAGTTCCCAAGCCCCTGGATAGATTCTAGCAGCAAGACAAGATTAGCATATTAAGGTAATAGTCCAAAATATTATACAATGGCGCCTCCCATAGCTCAGGTTAACATATTACTAATACACAGGTGTTTTTCCTCAAACTTTTCCTATTGCAATGTGTAGGAATTGCAATGTGATTTTGGGTCCAAAGGAATGAGGTAGCTCTTCTGGATGGCCAACAGGTACATTCCTGCGGGTTTAAAGCAAAAAGTACATGGCAATAGAAATTGTTTTAGGGTTCACCATTTTATTTCTGAGAACTAGAAGTGGTATCTGTAAGGAAGGATACATCTGTGGAAGGGAGGATGTTGTATCTCATACTGACATGTTAGGCCTCTCCCTGAACTCTAGTTGGCATTTGGGGAGTTTGTCTGTAACTCCTTTCTACACCTGGGAATAGACTTTGAGGCTCCTCTTAGTGCATTGTGTGCCTGTAACTCATGATAAGGACACCCAGTTACTGCTCACCATCTGGAGTTATGTTGACTTCGCTTATCTAGTTGATACAAAGGAAGGTTGTCTCCTGTTTACCCAGCTTTTCTTTAGCCATTGTGGCAAATTGCCGGCACTATTATGGTGGGTCCCGCACTTTCTGTTCTTGTGAGGGGCTCAGGGTACCATTTCTTGCCTCTGAACAGGGTATTAACTGCCCCACTAGAATCCTAGGGGAGGGGAATGGAGAGGGAGGGACCTGGGCCTGCCCTCTACTCCAGGTCCCAGCCCAGGGGCCCTGAGGATAGCAGTAAACCACCTGAATTATCTATTCCTTCCCCTGGGCTACTTCCCTCTCCTATCCTTCAGCTTGTGGGGTTTCCTGCCCTCTCTCTACACAAGCCAGGTGTCTCTTTACCTAAGGTCTGGGTTTTATTGGTTCCAAACTGCTCTCTGCTCCAACTCCTTTCCTCCTCCCCTGTCTGCCTGAAGCAGGGGGTTTTATTAGGTTCCTAACAGGGCCTTAATTGACTGCAGGTGTTACAGTCAACCTGCTGCCAGCTTCCTTGGTCCACAGGGAGCCACACCTCAATTAACTCTGAGCTTACATATCTCCCCTCAAGCACTCTACCGCACCTCCCTGACCCTCCTCTATCACACCATATATTGTCCATTGTTAGCTAGGCCCCATGCCTCAAGACCAAGCTGAGGAGTTTGGGCCTATGTGAAAAGTTCTTAACAGAGACTGTGGTTAAGATCTTACCTACATATTAATGGATTTTTAGCCCTTCACTAGACGCCACTGAAACTCTAAATAATAACAGGTGCTCTGGCTCCTCACCTGTAGTTTAGCTGAGCTGAACTTGGAGCAGGGCATACATTGGGGGACAATAAAGGTTACAAATCACCTTTTCAATCCCTCAATTTCCCAGTCTACATCAGGAGACTTTGTTTATATATTTCTTTATATATTTCCTCTATAATTTTCACTAGACACCAATTCAGATACATCTGTAGCATCTGTCTGTATTGTATATTGTACAATGAGCCAGCAGTAAGCTTCCTATTTTCTAAACTGCTGAGATGTATCTTCTGTGATATTTTTAATTAACTACAGTTCCTAGATCCATGTATAATTCTGTCTGACTTATATTTTCTCTATTTCTGTAATATCCGTTTTATAATAAGATGGCCACACTGCTCAAATGCAGTATATTGATAAACTGAGAAATATTACCAGGAGATAAGGGCTTGAAGGAAATGAAATGTGAGGGAAGAGAGTTAAATATGTATGGCTTGGGGAAAAGGAGCTGAAGAGATGAGATAGGAGCCTACAAATATGCAAAGTTTGTCAATAGTGAAGTGAGAAAGAACTCTCAAGGAAGGTTCAGGGAGGTAGAATTAGGAGCATCTACTACCCAAAATGGCTTTGGGAAAAATGCAAACTCTACATCAGGATAAGGTTGTGGTTTGTTTACATTTGGATTTCTGTAAGTCCAGTTGTGAAATCTCTGTGTGGTGAAATATTCTGAAGTTGGCTATAATAAATGCTTGCAAACCTTCAGTAAAATAATTCAGTTTGTGTTGTGGGGAAGTGGACTATAGTAGATAATTAACTTTCTATTTTGTTTTGTAATATCTGTTAAGTAGAATTCTACAGTAAGAAAGATTTAAGGTTGAGAGTACATATCCATAACTTAAGGGTAAATAGATTACAGGCATTATTCTAAAAACAAGAATTACAAACCCAGGAAATTCAGAGTTGAACTTTAATGTAAAAGAAATCAAACAGGTTGAGACTGGAAAGGCGTAGTTAGAACATCCAAATAGCCTTAACTCTGCTCTGTAGTAACACTATGTCTCTTATGTACCATGTACTGGGTAACAACAATGTGGGATGACTGCATTTTTGGTAAACAACATTTTTTTTCATTTAAGAAACAGCTGTAACTGCACCTTAATATTCCTAGTGATCCACTTACACACTACCTTCTCTCTACCTTCTCCAAACTCTTCCTTTCTGCAACCTCCGATTTCTTCCAGGTTCTGTGCAAGTGACCAGGCAAAAACATACAGCTATTAATGAATTTTAATGTTTGTGGTTCCCAATTAGACTAAACTGATTTTAAAGACACCTTTTTTCTTATTTCCCCTTGTGACATCATGGAATTTGGCTCTTAATGATATGTTGTAAACTTGATAATTTTTAAGCACTATAGTACAACAGAAAAACATGTAAGTCTTGCAAGATGAGAAGAACTGAGGGAGCTAAAATTATAAATATGTATACGGCATGTTTTGTGTCTGTCAGAGTGAACACTCGAAGGAACGTTATCATAATAACTGAATATCTTACAAGTAAGACTATATATGAATGAAAGAAATTGCACCCAAAAATGAACAGTAAATCAGTGCATACTGTGGGGTCAGTTACAGAAGATGTTGAACACTTGAGCTTTGATCCAACAAACCATTTAAGCATGTGCTTAACTTTAATCATGTGAGTAGTCCCATTGTCTTCAAACCTGAAGATTTAAATATAAGCAAGTTTCTTCAATAAAGGAAACTGATAATTTCTGCCATTTCCTCTGGTCAATTCTCCTATGCAAAGACATTATATCAGTCCTGTCTCAATTGCATAATGCCAGATGTCTCTCATCTAAATTCCTGTTTTTTGTAGACAATAGTAGTTGATCAATTAGTCCTTTCAGATCTGATGAAAAGGAGATGCAGGACTGGACTACCTATTGATTGCCCTGCAGGTCACAATGCCTCTCTATCTCCCAAACAGTCTTATGTGCACAACAATAAAAATGTGACAGACTGGATGGAAACCTCATGTGCCCTGCATGGGAGAGTCCTTGGTCCAATACTGCCCTCTGCATTTTCTCAAGAAAGGAAAGTGCAAAACCACTGAAACATGCTCCATTTATCCCTGCCTGAAAACTGGAAGATCCCATAAGATGACTAAGGAGACTGCATGGAAAATCATGATGGAGCAGGCAGAACAATGAAGGGAATTGACTCCTTTGTATTCTCCTCCCACTTTAACTTTTGTATCTTCTTTCAGGTACTTATGCTTGAAATCATTTCCCTCCTCCTGTGAATCAAATAACCTCTCTGTAGTGGGGCAGCTGCCCCAGTTAAAAGCAGCCCTGGAGAGGGTTGTGGCTGGGAAAGCCTGATTAACTGGGGAAGCAGCCACAGCCGGAGGCATGCCCCAGTCAGGCCGCAGCTGGCCCTATAAGAGGTCTGTGGGCTAGAAGCTAGAGGAGTCTCACTCTAGCCCTGGAGTGGGGAGAGCTAGTTGCCTGAAAGGAAGGTACCTGAACTGTAACAGTACTGGGGAATAGGGCAAAGGGAGCTGGGGAGCTCCAGCCTGGTAAACCCTCAGGCTGTAGGCCTTGGTGAAGGCCTACGGAAAGGTACTGGAGCTGCAGAGGGACAGCCTGAGGATAGGCAAAGGCAGCAGGTCCTAACCCCTTGCCAATGATGAGTGGCTATTACAGACTGCAATCTGCCCCAGTGAGTGGGGGCTAGATAATGACTGACAATAGCCACTGAGGCAAGGTGGGATTAGGGGATTGGGAGTTCCCCTGGGAGGGGAGACCCAAAGTGAGAGGGTTCTGTTGGTGCAGAACCCCAAGGAAAAGGGCACCTGGGTACCAGAGGGGCACGGGGCCAGCGTCAAGCAAGGCATCAGCCTGCAAAGGGTGCTCCGAGTTGAAAGCGAGCTAATTTCTGGATGACCAGCAGGAGGCACCGCAGCAGTGAGTCTCAACTGCTACACTCTCCTTTCAACACATTTCCTCCATGAAGCCTTTCTTGACTGGACCACCACTGTCAGCAGATATATTACATTTCCAGACTAACTTGTTTGTGCCTGAACTACACTCCATTGCTCTTTTGGCTAGGGCCTATGCCTAACAGTTGAACAATAGGGTCAGCATTCAATAATGAAGGGATAACATTTAATTTAATTACATAAGGAACAAGAGAGGGCAAGAGATAAAAGTATAATCAGTAACTCCAGAAACAGACATGAATATGTTGGAGAAGGAAAATCTGCTGAAGGAAACCTGAATCTTGCCAGAATAGGTACTTAAAAAATTAGAGCAACTGAAGATTAAGCAATTGTACAAAATTAAAAAGCCTCCAACCCAGAATTCTGAACCAAATGCCAGAAGAAATGGGGCAATATTAGCACATGTATTCAAAACATCTTTGGAAACAGAAGTATTTAAAGAGAGCTGAGTGTAGCACCTATATTTTATATTAAGGAAAAGATAGGAAATCGAAAGTCATAAGTCTGAAGCTATCCCTGAGAAATGGACTAAAAACGTTAAACAGAAATGGAACAAAGACCAGCTGGAGTGTTCTAATTTAATTAAGGATAGTTAGGTTCAGCAGGATTCAAACATGTAAGATTATTCTTAACAAATCTGCCAGCATATTTAAAAGTAATAATAAATATTTGAGGGGGAATTGTGGATATAATTACCCAGAATTTCAGACTGATTTGACACAGTACAACATATTGTTTATTTAGAAAGTTAATAATTATGGTGTACAGTGCAAAATACTTGCAAAAGGAAAGAACTAGCTTTAAAATGGAACATGTATAATCAGAAGACCAAGTTCAGACCGAAGGTTGGGTTTGACTCCACTGAATTTAGTGCACCCACTTACACCAAGTTTTAGTTTGGCCAACAGACAGCACATAGAATAGACCACATTAACTCATCCAGTCTGACCTCCTGTATTTTGCATGACTAACACCTTTGTTATTCTCTGACTTCTTTTAACCTGAACTCAAACAATTGCCATTCTGGTTCACTGACTTTTTTCCTTGGGGAAACAAGAGACGTATTTAGAGAAAGCCAAGTGTACCACCTATATTTTATATTAAGGAAAATACGGAAAATTGAAAACCATAAGTCTGAGGCTAGCCAAGAGAAAGGACTAGCCCACTGATCCAACTATTGTATTGATAAGATTTCCTAATATTAAGCCTAAAAGTTCCTGTTTCAGGCCATTGCTCCTTATTATGGAATCATACTCAGAGACTTTAAGGCCTGAAGGGACCATTGTGATCATGTAGTCTGACCTCTTGCACATCACAGGACACAAACCTTATCCACACACTCCTGTAATAGATCCTTTATCTCTGGCTGAATTACTGAAGGCCTCAAATCATAATTTAAAGACCTCAAGTTACAGAGAATTCACCATTTACTCTAGTTAAAACCAGCAAGTGACCCATGACCTAGGCTTCAGAGGAATATGAAACACCCTCACGGTCTCTGCCAGTTTGACCTGGGGTAAAATTACTTCTCAACCCCAAATATGGTGATCAGTTGGACTCTGAGCATTGTCAGCAAGACCCACCAGCTGAACACGTGGGAAAGAATTATCCACAGTAACTCAACCCTTCCCATGTAGTATCCCATCTGTGGCTGTTCCTACTACCCTGCCTTCTGTTCTTTTTGGCTGCAAGTCCTCTTGTTTTGCGTTCTCACTTGCAGTCTTCTGCAAGTCATCCTCTGTCCTCCTGGGGCTCTGAACTCCATTGACTCTTCCCCTCTTCTTATAGGACAAGCTGCTCATATTTTCTTCCTTGCCCTCCCAGCTGTTACTGCTTACTCTGCCCTTTTTTTCATTTTCCACCTCAGCAAACCTGTTCCTGAGCATTATTTCTCCTTCACTAGCTGGTCTTTTCTTTTGCCTGGTTCTTGTAGTCACATGCTTCCACCGCCACTTGCCTCGTCCAGCAGATTATCCTCAGAGTTCTCCAGTCCATCTGGAGAAAAACTCCAGAGAGTTGAGCTTTTCCTTCAGCCTCCTCTCACTTTCTCTCCATCATCTGCTTGAATCCCCTTTGAAATGGAGCCATAGTTTCCTCCTATATCTCCAAGACTCTGATTTTCTCTTCCATCAGCTCTATCAGGTGCCACTTCATAGGTTCCCACTCCAGGTTAATGTACAGGCATGTCGCGTCTTACGCATATTTAACATATGCAATTTCAGCTTTATGTGGTCCGCAAAAAAAAAAGAGAATTTTTTTTAAACTTCCTGCAGGGGGTGCAATTTCGCCTCCCATGGAAGTGAATGGGTTCTGGCTATACGTGGTTTCCACTTTACGTGGTAACCGCAGAACGGAACCCTCGCACAAGATGCAACATGCCTGTACGTGTCATAGCTTCCACATCCGGTCATCATTATTATCTCTGCTACTCCTTGTGTCACTATCACTACTGCCTCTGTAGCAGTCACAGCCTGTCAGGGATCCCTCCCAACTCTGAACTCTAGGGTACAGATGTGGGGACCCGCATGAAAGCCCCCTAAGCTTATTTCTACCAGTTTAGGTTAAAAACTTCCCCAAGGCACAACTCCTTTTGTCCTTGCATGGTACGCTGCCACCACCAAATGATTTAGAGAAAGAATCAGGGAAAGGACCACTTGGAGTTCCTATTCCCCCAAAATATCCCCCCCAAGCCCTACACCCCCTTCCTGGGAAGGCTTGAGAATAATATCCTCACCAATTGGTACAGGTAAACACAGACCCAAACCCCTGGATCCTTAGAACAATGAAAAATCAATCAGGTTCTTAAAAGAGGAATTTTAGTTAAAGAAAAGGTAAAAGAATCTGTAAAATCAGGATGGAAGATAACTTTACAGAGTAACAAAAGATGCAAAAACACAGAGGAACCCCCTCTAGCTTTAGTTTCAAAGTTACAGGGAAGAAAAAGAGAGATACATCTTCCTTTAGCAAAGGGAAAATTCACAAGTTGAAACAAAAGATAATCTAACTGCCTTGCCTTATTTACTTACTCTTTTTGCAATATTGAGACTCATTTTAGGATGGTTTATAGGAGAAGGAGTTTTCTGACTTGATGGTTCTCTGCTTTCCGCAGAGAACACACAAACAAAGAGCACAAACAAAGCCTTCCCCCCTCAATTGAAAGTATCTTTTGTCCATAGGCGTGCGTATGTGGTGTGCTGGGTGTGCCCAGGCACACCCTAATGCAGGGGTGTGCAAACTATGACCTGCGGGCCGGATCTGGCCCATCAGGGCTCTGGATCTGGCCCACAGATTTGCCACCACCATGGTGCTGGTGCCGCTCAGCTCTGGGAAGCGGCTGGGAGCACACCTCTGTGGCCCCTAGATGAGGAGGAGAAGAGAGCTCCGCATGCTGTTCTTGCCTGTGAATACCTCCCTGGAAGCTCCCATTGGCCAGGAATGGGGAACCAGGGCTAATTGGAGCTTAGGGGGAGGGAACCACAGGTGTGTGGAGCCCTCTGCTCCCCCTTCCCCAGGGCGCTGGCTGCTTCTCAGAGCGAAATGGCCTGGGACTGGGGCCAAGGCCAGGGCAGGCAGGTAGGGAGCCTGCCCTGGACCCACTGCCAGCCCGGAGCCGCTCCAGGTAAGCGATGCCAGGCCGGAGTCCACACCCCGAATCCTTCCTGCTCCCTGCTGCAGCCCAGCCCCCTGCCCTGAGCCACTTGCCGTACCCCACATCCCTCTTGCACCCCAACCCCCTTCCCTGAGCCTCCTGCCATACCCTGTGCCCCAGCCCCTTTGTATACGCCTGGTTATCACTACTGCAAAAATTTGGTATTTTGTGTCTCATTTTCTAAGTTTGTATTTTTTAAGTAAAGTTTAGTTGTTAATTTAAAAAAATAAGTTTAGTTAAGTTTTAGTTTCTTTAGTTTGATGAATAAAAATAATGTCCTTTATGATTGAATATTCAATAAATGTTCGCCTTAAAAAAATAAAAAAATAAAATTCCCTGGGTGTACACTCTAATGAAATGTGCCGTGCACACCTGTGCTTTTGTCCCCATGAGTTCTTTTGGTCAGGTGCCAACCAGGTTATTTGATCTTCTTAACTCCTTACAGGTAAGGAGCAATTCTAGGTTACCCTTAGCTGTATGGTTATGACACAGCCTTTGTGTCTAAGATCCCGAGACAGCCAAAGACTCCTTCCCAATGCATAAACTCTCCTGTTTTAAGATCTGTTTGCTGGCTTCTGTGCTAATGGGTGGACGTTTGGTTGTCCGTGCCTCTCTTATAGGACACTGCTCCCTACCAACATCTGCAAACTGTAAACAGAAGTTGTAGTTGTAGTCTACTGCTCCATTTAGGGGCCAGTACAAAGCTGCACCATCTCACTGAGAGTACTGGGATGCAGTATGCCTCAGGGGGTGACAGTTCCTCCAGGAACACCCCAGTACAGGGGGACTACACCCAGGGTTGCACATCTTCAGCTCTGCTGGTTGGTGCAATAGGGAGAAGGGTCAATGCCTTGCCTCCCTAGCCCTCCCTGTTCCTCTTTAGGATTGCTAGCCCTTGAAGGGGAGCAATCATTGGGGCTCAGGTCAGTGCAAAGACTATAATTGTATCTGGCTGACCAAAGCCACAAGGGGAGAGTTTCTTTATACCCTCCTCCAGTTCAACATCTGCATAGTGGTGTGGAACCATCTGGCCCTATGCCCTCTGAAAATCCAAGGAATTTAATTTCTACATCCTTAAATGATCTGGAGTATTAGTACCCCAGCTTGCATCTCTTCTTATACAATACCTTGGTGGGTTATATCTGCTGAGAATCTTGAGCTTGTATTTGTATCTAGAAGAATGTGATGGGCACATTTTATAAATCATAAATAAATACAATTCAGTATCTTCATTTCCATCCTTTATGGGACCAGCTTCTGCTGCACACTGGGTAGCACCATTGCAAGAAACCTCTTTCTCATAGCCTCTTTTGTATCCTCCCACTTTTATCTTCGTGTCTTCTTTCAGCCTCTTCCTGTGCTTGGAACCATCTCCCTGTTCCTGGGAACTAACAGTTCCTTCAAATACTTCTTCCCATGGAACTCTCTCCTTGAATGTATACAGTAATCGACATTTTATAGTTGGCTTGTCTAGTTCTAAAATGCATTTCCAAACAAAAACTTTGTTAAAGACCAGCTAAGGTTGAAATATTAAAGGAGGGACTCCAGATAACACCAAGGAAATAAATGAAGGAGAGTAAAGTTCAAAATGCAGTCATTTTATTTCACCAAAAGCATTTTCACAACAATATAATCAGTTACAATGGCCACTTTAAAGCAGCCTAATATTTTGGAGGAAATTAAAAGTAAGTATTGACAGTTATCAGTGCTAAAGATCTCACTTAGAGACACACATTGATTCACTGTAATAAAACTCTCTCTTTAGTTCATAGAATCTCTGGGCTTTCAATTTGGCAACAAGACATCAGTGCATTCATCTCTGTCATGCTGATACTGTGGTCATTTCATGTTGACAGAGAAGCAGATGATATGTGAAATAAAAAGAAAATGTAATAATCAACTTATGTATTATTTTGAAGAATACCTTAAAGTCTGATCTCTTGTGTCTTACGTATCATTACAAATTTCAAGCATTAAATTCTGGCATGGGATCCACAAAGATGTATGCACCAAATGGTATATTATATATGTAAGATCTTAATACATTGCTTTACATGACTGTAGTGGGGCAGTTACCCTGCTCTTGGAAAACAAGGAGGGATTGGGGCTGACTGGGGAGGGACCCACAGCTGTGGCTGCACCCAATCAGGCCACATCTGGCCCTGTTACAAAGGGTCGGGAAGGAGTTGGGTCAGTCTCACTCCAGCCCTGGAGTGAGAAGGGCCTAACTGCCTGGGAGCACAGGATACTGGAAGCAGAGCAGAGCAGTGGTGGGGAGCTCCAGCCTGGCAACACCCCAGGCTGAGGCCTTTGTAGAGGCCTAGAGAGGTACTAGGGCTGCAAGAAAAGGCACATGGTCCAACCCCTATTGCCAATGATGAGTGGCCATTACCGACTGCGATTTGCCTCAGTGAGAGGGGACTAGATGATGACTGGCAGTAGCCACTGAGGCAAGGTGGGTATAGAGGGCTGGGGGTTTCCCTGGGAGGATAGACCTAAAGTGAGGGGGTACTGCTGGTGCAGAACCCCGAGGTAAAGGGCACCAGGGCCTGGGTGGGACATGGGGACCTGAGGCAGGTGCAACACTGGCCAGCAGAGGGTGCTCTGAGAGCTGAAATTGAGCTAATTCCTTAGGCAACCAGCAGGAGGTGCCATCGCAGTGAGTGCTTGGTCTGTTATAATGATTGTGTGATTGTATTAGTATTTTGGCCCAATATGAATAAAGTGATGACCCCAGAAAAGAAGTACAGCTTATCCAAACTAGAGTGCTCTGTATGTTAAGATCCATATATTCATCCTGCCACATAGAACCCATGGATAAAACCTATTCTGACTTTATTGTGTATGTAGGAGTGTGCCTGTTACTCAACAAACATGAAGAGGAGACTATGTATCACTGAGGGCCATCAGATGTTAGTAGGGACCCTGAATTAAATCTCAAGAGACTCAATGGCCCATGATCCAGAGGAAAAGGGAAAGTCTGATGCAGTTTCTTGGCAGGTGGAAATGGCCATGTGGTTTTAAACTTCCATCACAACTCCCAGATGGTTACTAAAATGCCCAGGATCTTGGAGTGGAACAGACAGGAGCTCATCATTAGCTCTTACAACTCCCTCTCACTTCACCTAGATCAGGGCAGTTGCCACCAGGATGTCTCATCCTGTCTCTGTCACCTTCTAGCCATCCGTATCCTCAGCCTCCTCTTCCCTGCTTTCTCCTCCGTTGATTCTGGTGTTGAATCCCCCACTCCATTTTCTCTGCCACCGTTTACAAAATCCATGCCTTCAACCCCTAACTCTGGCTTACCCCCCAAGACCTACTTCTTTTGCTCCTGGTTCTGTGCTGCTGAGCATCTCTGGAGAAAGTCCCATGCCCTACAGACTTTTTCCAGAGCAAGTTCATTTTCCCTTCTGTTCTGCCCCTTTCCTTATCAAATAGCACCTTTTCTCCTTTCTTTCCTTGACCCTCCCCTATGATCCAGTCCAAGCCAATTACCTGACACCAGACTCTCACCTCAAACTATCTATTTTTCTCATCTCCTCTCTTCAGATCTCCAAAAGGGTCCTATAGGGTTCTGTTCTTTTCCTGCTTGTCTTCACTCTCTCTGAAGTTGGGACATTGAGAACAAATTTAATCAAGGAAAGAAAGGCCACAAAGAGAAGAAATTCTTTAAGTGCCTATGCACCAGTGCTAGGAGCCTGGGTAACAAACAAGAAGATTTGGAATTGCTCATTTATTATCATAAATATGTTCAAGTTGGTACTACTGACTGCAATGTTAAAATCAATGGTTATTACCTATTTAGGAAGGATTGATTAGGCAAAAGGGGAGGGGGAGTTGAACTCTGTGTAAAAATGGCATTACCTGTTTCCGAGTCACTGATAACTCAGAAGAAAATGACCATGAATGGCATATGGATGAATATCCTAACAGATAAAGCACAAAATGAGGTATTAATTGGTGTCTGCTACAGATCACCAATTCACATTAAGGAACAGGAAGACTGGTTTGTTATGCACCCATGTATAATGTGTAGGGGAAAAAGCTGAGTGCTCATGGGAGACTTCAATCTGTTTCATGCTGGAGGTACTGCCGATACTAAAACATCCTTGGAATTTTTAAATATTATAGATGACATTTCCTAACAAAAAAAGTGTTGCATTCAACATGGGGAAATTCTATATTTGACCTTATCTTGACAAGAGAAAGAAGAACTGGTCAAAGAACTAAAAATGAATGTTAACTTAAGTACAAGTGATCATGACTTGATCACATTTAAAGTCCGGAAGAGTGATATACATACTTGGTGCTTTAAAAGAGCCAATTTCACAAAGCTAAAAACAATTGAGCCAAATCAGTTAATGTCACTCCCCAATGGCCCCCTCCCTCAAGTCCCTCGGGGAAGTAGATTAGTATGATGTGTTGCTAACACTGCTGCAAGCATTGCAAAGCATTATGGGAGGGGTTAAAGATGTGAGTGTGGAATGACAGATTCCTTTGCAGGTTTCAGTAGGTCAAGAGAGAGGGGAAAGAAGAAAAGAGAAAGGAACGGGTTAATTTGAAAAATCAGCTTGGCCTAGAGATAAAGAGAAAGCTGCTCTGTGTTCAAGGTCAATCATTGACACAAACCATGCAAGCACCAAAAAACCTGCTTTCAGCCCCAGCTGGCTGTAAAAAATATAAATGGAAGCAAAACAAAGGCAAAACAAGTCGCAGGACTGAAATTTGCGAAGGCTGACGGCACAGTGAGACTAAACAGTCTGCCTTTGCGACCCTAGAGCCGGGTTGTTTTGGGGAAAGCTGAAGAAGCCACAGAAGATGGTCTGGACTGGAATACGGAGCAAAGGTCTCTAAAAGGAATGCCCTCAAGAGACCCCCAGGCATAAAAACCCTCCCAAGAGCGGAAGCAAGTTGGAGATCAGCAGCGGAACCCCAGAACAACCGATGCACTGGACAAAACTTCCATCCACCCCACCCCTCTCTTCCTCAGGCCTGGCCAGCCTTGGCAGCATATTTGTAAGTATGAAAGTGGGTCACGGTTTAAGCACTAATGCTTCTTTCTTCCTTTAAGTGATGTAGAGCAGTTTCTGCACTCACCTCTGTCTTTTTACTATTTTCTTAATAAAGCTTTAAAATTCAGTCACATTGTGTATTCTCTTCATCTCCACCCCTATAATCCTGTGGTTTTAGCCTAATCAACTAAGGGCCAGGCAGATTAGTAACAAAAATCTGTCACACTAGAAGACAGAAATTAATCAGAAAAATGTGAATAATTAGGAATAATTTAAGAGCACTTTACTAGTTATAATTCTGCAGTATTGCTTTAAAAATCAAGGTGGTTTAGAGAGGAAGTGAAGGCAGCTTATAAAAATATTGTATAACAAATGAAAGAAAGGGTCAGTTCCCTAGGCTGAAAGCATAGGCGATTTTATTTTGCATGAGAAATGCTGAAGATTTTTTTTAATACTGGTCCAGCTGAATGTTTGTGTTTTACAGAGATTGCAAATGTGCCTAGAGTTCCAGACAAATACTTCTAATAAATTAAATTAAAAGGCACTGATAAATAATCTGCTTATATTCAGTTGTGATAATTATGTCTATAGGTTTTTTAATATTCATAATCTCTTTTCACTTAACCACACAGAGAACTTTTATTATATCAATCAGAGTAAGAGTGGAGTTTTTAAATTTATTGCATGCATGTTTGTTCTGTAATTTATAATGGTTTTGACCATTTTCTTTTAAAAACACCAGATACTCACTATTTTTTTTTTATATCAGAGGAGCATCAGCCAAACCAGCAGCAGAAAGTGCACTCAGGAAGAGGAGAATGCCAGGCCTACAGGCATCCACAGAAATTTGAATGGTAAATAATAGCAGGCATGATATCATGAACCTCAGACATTGCCACCACATGCATAACTGCAAAGAAAGCTGATTATCTAGGCCACACAGCTTCCCTCAGAAGAAAAAGGCATGTCCTGAAAAACAATTATACAAATTACAACAAGAAACAGACATCCTAGCCTCTAAGCAAGTCAGAATGGTGTTTTGCAGTAATGAGTCTGAAGAAAAAGAACCAGAAACACATACCAGTTCTATAGATTCAGGAATTCAGGACTGAGGATCTCATTTATTCATATGCACATGCTCAGTGAGATCACAAAATATGAAGAAAACAAACCATCCCAGTAGGGTGCTCACAACGATCACTTATACCTGGATGGAGCAAGATAAGCAGTGAAGTGCTGATCTCCCATTCACTGCAATATAAACTCATCACACACAGAACCAGAGACTGGTCTGCCCTACTCCATGCAGCTGCGCTTCCTGGTTTGCCCACTACTACATTGTCACCGGACCTCTGAGTAATCCTGTCCCCATCAGCCCATTACATTACCCCACCACCCCTACACTCCTATTCCAGATTCCTCATGACCTTCTGCTTGAGCCATAGAAAGTTCTGGTCACATCACACCATTATTGTGGATGTCAATTGGGTGGTATGAAAGGGAGTAAGTCACAAAACCATGGAACTCTTTTAGTCCTCACAATTATTGGAGATCCAAAGGCAATCAGGGGTACTAGCCACACAGTGGAAAAAGGATGTGCCTGAAAATGCTGCACAAAATGGGAGACTGGTAAAGTAGGACATAAAGTGAACTATGATCAATGATCTAGATGCAGGAGATGGCCAGGAAAATAGGACTAAATATTATTTATTACTTATTAAGTAACAATATTGTATTCAGGCTCCCGCTGAACACAAATAGATGGTCCTTGCCCTACAGGGCTTACAACTCAAAATAGATAAATGAAACAGAGCATATAAAATGCATTGTGTGATCCAACAGATTTATAGTATTTTATTTTAATGTAGTGGATGAATGATAGCCTTTTTACTGACCTAGGTTAGAGTTGGTTGGTGAGCTTTACAAAAGTATGTTTTAAGGATGTATCTGAAGATACTTCTGAAGAGTTCCAGGAACTGTTCATGGAAAGCACATGGTCAAAATCTTCCTATCACTAATCAGACAAGTCCCTCACATTTGGAATAAGTTATACCTCTACAGTGGGACAAGTCCTTTCAACTTCCCATGTTATATGTCAGCTGCCCACTTATCAGAAATCCTTCCTCCAGGCAAAGTACTCTCACAGCCTCACAAGGGAGCATTTCTAGAGAGGATATTCTCCAGTGCCACAAATCACAAGTCCCACCAACACCATGCCTGAAGAAACTGAAAATATCATTCTCCTCGCCCTCATCTATGATTTCCAAGGCCATGCACCCTCAACCCCTAGCCCTTTCCTCCAACCAGACACATTCCCAACTACCTGCAATGTATATGATATAGATGGAGCATTTCATCTGAGCAGAAGTGTTTTCACAAAGACCACACTGAAACCCACCTTTGTGTCACTCTTAATCCCCAGTTGTTCATATGTGTGTGAGTGGAGGCTAGTACAACTAAGAGGACATGCTCTGGTCAAAATACAGTAATAGATCATACTTGAGTGACAAGATGTCAAACCTCTATGCAGGAGCACATGGTAAAAAGATCTGACATTATTATTCTCCTTGAAGTGATTGTACACATGTACATTCTACTGCAGGTGTATGTGTGCCCAGTGCACTTGAGTCTACCGACTTGAGTGCATTGGGCAGTGGAATGTATATGTGCACAACACATCTTGAAGAATAGCAGTTATTGTATAGGTAAGTAACCATTTTTAATTCATACAGAGAGGCATATGACAGCTTTGCTTCATTTACTTCTGTGTGACTCCGTTTTCCATCTATGGTAAGGGTGGCCAAGATGAGCCTGAGAAGGAGCCAGAATTTACCAATGTACATTGCTAAAGAGCCACAGCAATACATCAGTAGCCCTCTATTAGCTCTCCCCAGCAGCTCCCGCCTGCCAATCAGCACCTCCCCATCCTTCCCCACACCTTTGGATCAGTTGTTCTGAGGTGTCCAGGAGACTTGGAGGGGGAGCAGGAGGAGCAAGGGCATAGCAGGCTCAGGGGAGGGGATGGGAAGGGATGGTGTGGGGCCTGAGCCAGGGGTTGAGCACTGAGCACCCCCCAGCACACTGGAAAGTTGGTGCCTCTAGCTCCAGCCCTGGAGTCAGTGCTTATACAAGGAGCCACATATTAACTTCTGAAGAGCCACATGTGGCTTCAGAGCCACAGTTTGGCCACTCTGATCTATGGGAATAATACTTTTTTAATCTCACAAGGGAACTGTTACCAGATTTGTCTGTTACTTTGGGGTACACTCATTTATTAGGGTTACTCTTCTGCGGGGTGGGGTTCTGTGATTCTGTCAATGTACTGCTTGTGTCACTTGTGTTCTCATACGGAACTCTACTTCTGCAAGTTTCCTCCCAATGGAACTATCCTGCAGGATCTCAGTTCCCCAAGGCTGTGTTCTTACAGCCCCAGAATCAGATGAACACACACAGGCATTAACAGAGCGCGTTTGAGAGGGCCGGGTTAATCAGCACTCCCAAGCTGATCCCTGGACTCAGTAGGCTGGGTCAAGCAGCGCTTCCAAGCTGCCACCCTCATATGCCCCCAGTTCAGAATGTCCCTATTCCCACTTTCACATTACAATTGTTCGGGTAGTAACCCACCTGATGAGCAAAACCCCACCGGAGTATTGGGTGCTGCAGGGATCTTTAGCTTAGGTACGAGGAGCGTTGCTGCAGAGTGAATGAGGAAACCAAGAAACACACACAAGGGGCAGAGAGAGAAAGAGAAGCAACCCACCAGCTTAACCAAGAAAGTTATTTATTGCCAGGTAATACCCCTAGGGGAGCCAAACAAACAAAACAATTATAATATTAAATCTAACTTAAATTTGATTATAGAAGTCAGATTTAGAATCTATAACTGATCATACAAGTCAGGGCCAGAAGGCTACACAGAGAGAGAGAGCTGGGTTCTCACTACTCTGTGAAGCTTGAATTTATTGGAGATCCCAGATGGTGGTCATAGCTGAGGGTCCAGAGACTTGGAGACAGGCAGAGCCCCCAGCACTATCAGACAGGAGAAGATGAAGTCCCAATGGAACTCATACAGATTTTGGATCCAGGCATCAGAACACTTACTTGAGCCTGGGTAGGGGTTTTAATAGAGAAAGAACAATGGTTCAAGGGAGAACACTAGATTTGTTTATGGGTAAACTGATTGCTCAAGGGAGTATATCAAAGTTGTTTTGTTCGGATAATAGGAGCTGATTATTCCTGGCTATGGGCGGTGTTCCTTCCAGGGAGCTCACAATGCAGTTAGGCAGCTTCAGTATTTTGGATACCATTAAAGCATTTATTACTGGAATTGGTCTTATAGCTACTGAGCTGCATGTGTACAGGCAGGGGTTCATTAACATTTGGAGCAGAGATTCCCCCATCATGCAATGATTTCCTGTTTTTCTGGTCCCATAGTTCAGTGCAGTTCTTGCCTTGGAATCTCTGTTCTCCATTCTGTACGCTAATAGAGATGCCTCCATGTCACATCTTCGATACAAATGAGGCTAGGGGAGTTTCCTTAATCCTGTCACCCTTGTCTGGAGGAGTTTAGGTGAGTCTCCCACTGCCTTTTCATTGCTTTTTATGTCTTTCTTCTGATTGGCTTTGATTCAAGCAGACGGTGGGTGGGGTCAGGTATCCTTTGTGAATCAGACGGTCCTGATTCCCCAAGAACACAGAGCTGACACTGTAAAGGTAAGTAACCATTTTTAATTCATACGAAGAGGCATATGACAACCTTGTTCATTTATTTCTGTGTGACTCAGTTTTCCATCTATGGGGATAATACTTTTTGTCTCACACAGGAACTGTGAGGCTTAATTATTGCTCGAGATCCTTGGATAAACGGCACTATAGAAAATTAAGTGTTTTATTGCTATAAACCATTAATAATATAATTAATATATGGCACTTACATAAAACTTTTCACCTGTAGATTTTAGAGTGCTTTGTAAGTGGATAGAAATCATTCCTATTTTATAGATGGGGAAACTAAGGCACTGATTAAATGACTTACTCAGAGTCATACAGTAAGTAGGTGGCAGACCTGAGAGAAATACCTGTCTCCTGACTCCAAGCCCCATTCTCTATCCACTGAACAATACTGCTAATAAAAGAAACCACTACCCACCAGTGTCTGCAGATACTGACAGTGCCTGCAGGAAAGATGAAGGACTTCCATAAAGATAAATGTAGGTAGCCAGTGTGTACTGAAAATAAACACCTTACTCCACAGAAAAGACATGCCTATGGTGCTCAGAAGTGTTCTGTGCACCTGGCAATACAAAGGCTGAGACATTATGAAATCTGTAGATGGATAGACAAAAATCATAAAAGTGTGACTTACTGCCTTCTAGGTATCAGGACCAGCCATTCAGAACAGATTTCATCACCCACAGATGTACACTGGCACTGAGTCTGACTACCCGCGGAGAGAGGAATTTTGATGCCTTTTGAGAGTAAACATACAAATATGGACAAAAAGCAAGGAATGTCAGCAGAGAAGGACCAAGACTAGCATCATTTTGCTATGAAAGACTATCTATGTAGCACAAATTAGCATCTGCCCTTTGCACACTAATGTGATATGGCTTGTGTGATACTGCTCTTTGAAATGTAGCAAGTTAGAAGCAGCAGCTGCAGTCTTCAGCCATATAATGCATGGAGATCACAGCTAGTAGGGCATGTCACATAGGTTTTTGTTACAGTTATATAAGGATCTTCAGTCACACTATAAAGCTGGCACTACAGAGATCTACAAAGCTATGTATAAACGGGCAATAAAGCATTTCCAAAGTCTTAATGAAAGGTCCTTTATGGGCCAAATTTACTGTTTCCCTTTACTTTGTGTGGTCAGTTGTATCAATTCAAAGTGAGCAGTGTTGAATAGTGATTGCTCACACTTGATGAAGAGAAAGCAATAAACATTGGTGCACTAGACCCATATGGACTTACACCTAGAGAAGCCTTGTGAACACTGATGCTGGAGACCATATTAACTGCACGGTACCATCACAACAGCTGGAGGAAGAAGATGCCTAAACTGTAACAAAGCCAGTAACAGCAGCAGTAAATGTCTGCCATTATTAAGCGATCATTTATCCATTGCTCCCTGTCTAGCTATCTTGTACTATAAAGAGGAAATCATTATGTAGTCCACAGCTCATGAGAAAGGGCATGCAGTTGTGGGACAATCCCAGCAACAGATTATTTTTTGAGTGGGGCAAACAGTCACACCCATAATCGCTTTCTTCCTGTGCCTCTCTTCACTACATTGCAAAAATAAGCATACAGCAACGAGTCTCAGAGCCTGCTTGTGGGGATCACAGTATGGGGTGTGATGGAGTCAGACCAGAAGGATATAGGAGAGTGCTGGAAGGCAGGTATATTAGTCTCAGGATGTGCAGGTCCTTGTTCCCTGGATAGCCAAACAAAGGCTACTCCAGGCCAATCAAGACACCTGGGGCCAATTAAGAACCTTCTAGAAAGGAGTAGAAACAGCTAGCCTAATTGGGACACCTGAAGCCAATCAGGGACTGGCTGAAACCAGATAAAAACCTCCCAGTTAGTCAGGTGGGTGTGGGTGTCAGGAGCTGTGGAAGGAAGTTATGCTGTTGGTGAGACTGAGTGTAGGACAACATATCATACTGAAGGAAGGAGCCCTGAGGTGGGGGTGAAGTGGAGTTTGAAGAAGCAGTGACTGCTGTGGGGAAGTAGCCCAGGGAATTGTATTGTGTTTTGTGCCTAAAAGGTCAGCCATCTTAGCTGATACTATTAGGGTCCCTGGGCTGGAGTCCGGAGTAGAGGGCGGGCCCGGGCTCCCCCCTTTTTCCATCTTCCATACTGGCCTGTGATGAAGGCAACTCACTAGGTGGTGACTCTTGCCAATTATACTGAGAAAGGGAGGTCACTCTGGGGCCTAGATGAGTTTCTGAGGCCCCTAAATCTGCCAGGAAGCGCAGGACCCACAAGTACAGACTTGGAGCTTTGTCACAGGGGCTAAAAATACCAGTGTAGACATTGCCACTCGGGCTAGTGCCCAGGCTCTGAGACACCCCCTATCAGGTGTCAAAGTCTGCTATTCAGCCTAAGTGCGAACATCTACACTGCTCTTTTTAGCCCCACAGCATAAGCCCTGCAAACACCAGACAGTTGACCCTTGCTCTGAGACTTGCTGCTCTGGAGGTATTTTTGCAGTGTAGGTGGCATGCCCATAGTCAGCTCAGTCCCTTGCTGAAGTCATCTTGCGAGGGAAGAGGATGTTTTCTTCCTTAGCTGCTTCAACAGAAAAGCAGGACTTCTCTGTTCCTCTCACTCTGTTCACAGTGGAAATCAGTATGGGCTGGCAACAACAAGGAGTTGCCTGTTGGGATTATAGACCCGCTCAGTCCCACTGCTCTTCCTGAGATGCCTCTACCTTTCCTCTGAATTATTAACTCCAGATACTGTGTGAAGGTGGAGGTAATTGAGGTTGGGGGCACGGTGGCTGCAATATGCAGTCAGTGTAAACCACTTTGTGTTATGAGGATGCCTTTAACCTGTGTGTGCTCACTAAAAAAGTAGATCCTCAGAGCCCTTCCTGGTCTTTGAATCCTGATACCTGTCACTTTAAATTAAATTTGTTTCTCCCCTTGTCTGGCAGCTATTTTATTGCAAATCCAAGAGCACATGCTCGAAGCAAGACACAAGACAAAGACATGCAGTTCTTTGACAAGAGTTTGTGGCAAGTACAAATGTACTCATTTTTATTACCTTCTTTAAACAGGCAGGACACCAGTGGCAAACTCATTTTCTTTCCCTTACGTGCTTTGTTAATTCAGGTCAAGGGACAAGGTGCTGATCTACAAATACAACCGTGAGTAACTTTATGTAGTAAGTAGTACTGTAGATGTCAATGGAACTGCTCATGTTCATAAAGTTACTCCATGTGTAATGTAAAAATGTAAGTTAAAAATAAATACAAGTGAGCTTTCTTTTAGAATTAAAAGGGAAGTGGATAGACTCAGGATACATCTATACAGCAACGTGAACCCAGGGTTAAGGGGACTTGAGTCAGCTGACCCTTGGTTAGAGAACCCAGAGTTCAAGCATCTACTCTAATTGTTAATCCTACATTAAGAATTTTCTAACAGAGTCTCAAATCTGGGGCATCCACATTGCAGCACACAGGTCACCTGAGTCAAACCAGCCATGGCCCAGACTCCCTAGGACCCTCTTGATATGTGACTGCACTAGCCCTTTAACCATGGTGCACTGTGGGTAAACTTGACTGTCCATCTTGCACATGACAGGAAGTTTGAACAGTCCACCAACTCATCCTGCTGAGCAGTCATTTTGGTCTGTTTGCTCCTAGCTACTGCAGCCAGCAACATGAAGGGGCCTTTTTTGAAGAACTTGCTTGCACTTTCACTCCTGTGTCAGAAAATGGACAGAGCTTCTGTGAGATGGTGGTGGACATTTTGGTGGTGTTTTCTGACTCACCACAGGCACCTGATGAGCTTATGATGGCGCAGGAGGAGTACCTAGGCATGGCAGATTCTAACTGGTTGATGCTGCTCATGACACTTGGTATAGCCACTGATGTCCCCTATGGAAAACTGACACATCTGTTGCAGGGCCACAAGCACAGACTGGTGGGATCTCATTGTCATAAATGGAGTTCCTGTCCCCACCATAATTCTGGGGACCCCACATACTCCCTTTTGCCTTGGCTCATGAAAGCATACCCTGATCTTAGAGGCCCTGGCAAAAGACAGTGTAGTTACACTCTCAGCAGGTGTAGAATGGTTGCTGTGTATGGGGGGATATCAGCAGACCAGTAAAGTGCCTGAAACCACTATGCTTATTGCTAAAAGCAGCCAAGTTAGCAAATGGCCAAGTCATAGCCTCAGCGTGATCAAAACAGGAGGGGAGGGAGTCTTTGGGTGCCACAGAAAGGGCAGCTTGACCCCACGTCCTTCCTGATAAGAATTGTGCTGAAGTCGTTGATACCCTGCTCTTCTAAAATGTATGTATGCCCCAAGAACGTCTATTGTGGGGGCCTCAAGGCCGCCAACTCTGGAAAAAAACCCATGTGGTTAATCAATAATCAGAACAAACCTCTTGCTGGACCATTGAAACTACTTGTAACAAGTTTTCTTTAAGGGACATACTGATGTATAAATAAGGGGGGAAAGTTTGAGGTAGTTGGACTTTTTTGGACTCTCTCTCTGGATACATCTTGCAGTCCCCAGCAGCAGACGGGCTGCTGCTGTGGCACTTGAGAGCCACACTCAGCTTTGGTAATTATCAACAGTTGGGGGTGTTTTACTGACCTGTAGTGGATGTGTGTAAGTGCTTGAGACCAAGTAAAGTTTAGCTTTAAGTGAAAGCACTCCAGTGTTGTCCCTGTTTGTGCCAGCTATCTATCGGTCAGATAGCCATGTCTCCCTGATTTATTTCCTGACACCACCTCGCACAGAGTAAAAGTTACCTAGAGCTTTGGGATGAAAGAACCCCGGGTAACAGCTGAATGTGCTTTTGGCAGATTGCAATCCCATTGGCAATGTTCACAGACCCATTTGGATGCCAGTGTCATCCCAATACTAGCCACATCACTGTGGCTTGCTGTGCTCTTCACAACCTTTGTGAAGCCAAAGGTGAGCCATTTCCCCATGAATGGACCAATGACAGTGAGGGGCTGCTGAGGTAGAACATTCAGCCAAAAAGTGCTCCTACCACAACTGGAGCTGGATGCACCTTGGTAACAGACGTAAGGGATATTTTGTGCTCCTACATTATGGATCTGCATGGCCAAATGGAAGAAGGGGAATAGTACCTTTATGAATGTGCTTGGGGCAGGGGATGGAGCTCATTGAATCTTGGGCATTTCAGTACATGACATGGGCGTGGTGGGAATTCACAGGATGACTGATGTAACGAAGTGATTGAATACAGACTGATACAGATGACTGTATCAAGGTTTAGTATTTGCATACTAATTCCTAATCCCTCCAATCATGTGTTTACCTTTATTATTTTAAATACACAGTGTATGATGTGATGTAGTGATAGCAATAAACTTTCTTGATTAAATAAAAAGCTTTATTTATAAACATGTATTAGTGTAACCCTTCTGCCCATCAGAGTTGGCAGCAACAAGGGCCGGGTTCAGTATCCAGGGGTTCCATTCCAATAGCACAATACAAAAACCGGCTCGAGCCCCCACCCAGTGACCTGGGACAACCATATACCACTCCTCTGGGCGTCTGTAAGAGACAATACTTCCCCTCTCGCAAGCACAGAGTCTGAGTGTACCAAAGCCCTTTAATAACAGGGAGAAACAATGTGGCATTATATTGGGGAAACACCACAAACAAGGTTAATAAACCAAACCATGAACCAGAAGCCCCCCTCCCAGCAACTAGGCCGTGGCCTTCCCTTTGGCTCTTGAGTTCCACAACCCCAAAAGTCACTCAATAGCCCCAAAAGTCCAACAGCCCAAGAGTCTCTGTTCTTGGTCAGTGCAGAGTTCAAAAGTCAATTGGCAGAGTTTTACCTCCAGCCTGGGTGGAATTGGAGGGTAGGGCACGGGGCACCTTACGTGGTCCGAGGCCAACTGCGCCGCCTCTCCGTGAGGTTCCACTGCAGCTCTCACCGCAATCGGCTCTGCTCCGCTCCGCTGGCTGTCCCACGAACCGCTCTGCCCGTTGATCCGCTAGCTGCTCTGCTAGCCGACACACAGACAGCTGTGCCGTGCCGGTCACTCTGCCCGCAGCACCAACGCCTCCGCTAGTCGACAGACAGCTGTGCCGCGCCGGTCACTCTGCCCGCAGCACCAACAACTCCACTAGCTGTCCTGCTAGCCGACACACAGACTGCTCTGCTGCACCAGCCACGCTGCACTTTTTTCAGGCCCCCCCTACTTAACACAGTGCTCAGTGATTTCTTTAGCTCTTAGGTGATTTCAGCTCACAGTAGGGGAGCCTTAGTGCAGGTGCACCAGTGAGCCCAAAGCAATTTTCAGCTCAGCAGCCTGAAACCAGGCTCCCAAAGGAAGCAAAATTCAATTCTGACATGCCACAGTGGAGAGAGGCAGGGTGCAATAGACCTGGGAGGCCCTCAGACAGAAACCTCACCAAAACATATAGATGCTTGTCCACCACCTCTCTCAATCTCATAGTGTTCTGAAACGCATGGCCCTTGCCCAGTGAGTGCTACCTAGATGATGGCGAGTCCCTCCATCATAACAAGGGCCAAGTACATGTTCATAGTCCTTCACTTACATAATCACAGTAACATCACTTTATCATTCCTGCCCCAATAACATAGAAACTGGGGCTCCCTCATCAGCCAAAGTGGCCATGTGGGCTGCTGTGGGCTCAGGCTAGGCGCAGTGGGTGTGTCTATGCAAATTGATCAGCCCCCAAGTTATTTTTCAAGACTCACTGCAATTCCCATAGTTCGCCACCAAATGTCAGAATATATCTCTTTCCTGACACTGCTTACATCAGAAAGGCACAACATTAGCCCATTGCTAGGCTAGCCAGCTGCCAATACCACTCCAAACCATCAATAATAACAGAACCTAACAGAAAATAAATTTTAAGAGTGCATAAGCAAGTGCAAACAGTGAAAGCAAATACAAAACAGAATCTCCTAACATTGCATGTCCCTTCGCCCTCTATTCTCCCTTCCCGTCTTTTCCCATTTGACATGAAGTTGGCACAGGGAGGGTCAGTATGGACTGCTGCATGGGGGCAAGGCTGTCCTGCCCAGCTGCTCATGGTACCCAACTGAATGAGCCATCCAGCCATGCAGTTTTCCAAGCTATTTCTGGACTATATTACAGGGTACCTACACGTGGGACTCAGGACATAGTGTGGGTGGTACAGCAGAAGCCAGTACTCTAGCTGCCATTAGCGATAGCAGCCACTCAAGCAATTTTTTCTGCTGAGCTCTGGCCTCCCACTTACCCATGTGAAGCAAGTGCCTGCTCCCGGGCTGAAGCCCAGTCCTCAAGCTGTGCAGCCAGCCTGAGCTTTTCCTCTAGCCATAAGTCCCTCTGTCTTTGGTACTGGACCTGTTTATTGGCCTTCACCAGAACTTCAGCCATCATGGAAATGCGTCCTCTTGGAATGGTTCCTGAAAGTACATTGACCCAGGCTTCTGCTGCCATGTGAACAAGCTGTGGAGATGCTGCAGCCTGTCGAGGTTGAGGGGCCTGGAAAGGACAAGACACAGAGGATAATTGTCTCAAGTAGTTCAGTGCAAGAGCACAGAAAAAAATCCTTGTGGAATTTCAAGGATATAAAATGATACTTTTCCAAACTGAGCTTCGATATATTCAGGGAGGGATGCTTCAGACCACAGAAGCTCCTTGGACAGAACTAGGTTAACTGCAGCAAAAGAATTGCAGAGCCAATGGTAAGTCAAAAATTCAAAGCTGTTTTTTTATTTCTAAAAATTGCAGAATAACTTGGATGGGGGTATATGATATAAAAGCTTTTTCTATCAGTTTAGGCCTTCCACCTTTTAGAAGACATAACGGTTCTTGTGGTGCCCAGTTGGCAAAGGGAGATGTTATTCCAAAACTGCTGGTGGGCAACCTGTGTAAGCAGGGTCTGGATGAGATCTCCCCTGACATCTAGTGATGAGCTGAGGGAGAAGACTATAGGAACAGACCATGTTTACATAGGCATGCCTGCTGTGCCTGGGTGTGCAGCATGACGGAACTGCTTTGCCAAAATGATCACTTTTGGCTGGTGTTGGGTTACAAATCACTCTAGTATTGAGTTCAGGGGTAATAAAATGTTGCCACCTTTATTTAATGAGTAAAGGGCAGAACTGTACTTAGTCTGCCCTGTTTGAGGGGGTCACCCTAACCCGAACCTTACTCATTGAGCAAGGGGATAGAGATGCCAAATCCTAGAGAACAAAAAGAGTAGGGATTCTATTTAGTAAGTCATAAATGTTATTTGATATTGTCCTCTTCAATATTTAAAAGCAGCTAATTAAATTCAATGAAAAATCATTGTTTCTGTTTAGTAGTTACTTAATCACTGATAAGGGCCTAAACTTTAGATCTGGTATTAAAACAGTGATGAAAGAAAAGGCACTATAGAGGCTGTACTGGCTATGAGGTTCCTTGCTACTAATGAAATCACTAAGATTTACAGTCACTAAAGAGCTGGGTAAGCAGTAGAACCTCAAAACACATCTGTGCAGAAGCAGCAGGGATTGTTTAATGGCAGTAGAAACAAGCAGTAGCAGCCTATGGAAGCATGTGACAGAGAAATGCAGCATCAGCAAGTGACCAGCAGCAGCAGAAAAAAGCAGCAGCAGCAAACAGACAGTTGCAAAGGTGCACAGTGACCACCAATATATTGCTCAACATTCCTCCTCCCCACTTTCTAGGGAAACCCTGCAGACCCACCATGGACAGCCAACTGTGATGCAGCAGAGGGAGAGGGGAGTGAGGTATTAAAGGGGCATTCATTCATCAGACTTTCTCACCACAAGGTGGGAAACTGAAGCAAAGGACACTGCCCAATGCACTGGTTTTGCTTATGGTTGCATGCTTTTGAATATGGTTGTGGTGTTTTCCTTTTTTCATTTCCTTTTTATTGAAAGTTCTCTTTTGTTATACAGAGACTCAGCACTTGCAAGAGGGGAAGTAGCGCCTCTTAGAGATGCCCAGAAGTGGTGTTAAGTTTTCCCAGATTCCTGGGTGGAGGCTTGAGCTGGTTCTGTTTTGTATTATTGAGAGGAACCCTTGGATATTGAACCCAGCCATTGTTGCTGACAACTAAACCTGGCAGAAGGATTGTACCTTCAGTGCATGCAGCCAAAGTATTCAAATGTATAGTGACTCAACAGCATATCTATGAGTGGAGCGGGCTGATCAGCTATAGAGGTGGCCCTGGAAAATACGCCCTTCTCCGAAATGTGGCTACCTATTGGAGTTCCTGCTTCAGGAAAAGTTTGCAGCTACCAGCACCTGGGATTAGGTCAGAATTTATGTGGGAATCCGCAGGATGCTGTGTTAGCGTCCACCAGGATTAGCTTGTTTGGCTGCATGCAAACACACAGAACTCCACAGCCATCATCCTTAGCCCCATCTCCCAGCACATTTTGGGACAACATTTCAAACCCCAGTTGTATTTGGGACAAATGATTTTGTACTTCTGGACTGCATGGACTACCTTTAACTGAAATGGACTAGATTTATAAATAGAACACATTTCCACCTCCAGTTGCCCCCCTGCCCCCACTCCCATTCACTGTTTCCAGCTGTCTCAATAGACCAGTGAGTGGTTACGATGTGGCATACTTACAGACATGACAATGTAAGGTGGTTATTTTTAAGAAACAGGAATGACCCTAGCAAAATGTTTTGCCTTTCCAGTAAACTTCCACTTTGAAGCCATTTTTTACTGTTTGCAATTCCCGCTCATCATTCTGAACACTACATGGTGTGGGGGGAGTGACAGGGGAACACCAAGGCACTGGCATACAGTCTGTCATTAGGAGACACATGCTGCTACCTGTGCCTTCTAATAACTTTTGCATTTGTTCACAGAGCAGAACACCCTCCCATTTCTGTATTAGTAAACATTCAGATGGAGTCAGAAACTCTCTGGGCTCAGGGGCAGCTTTTGTCCCTTCTATATTTGCTACAGGCTTTTCAGTGGGCTGTTGGTCAGAGGGTCATCAAACTGCTCTTCCAAAGAGAGCCCTAAGATGTGCTGCTCCTGTTCCAAAGCCTTCTCTGGGACCAGTTTCACTGACAGTGACTTCATTGCCCTCACTCAACACCTGCTGCTGGCTACCATCAGTACCCATGCTGTTTTCTGGATTCAGGAGGGTGCCATCTGGGCTGATAAGTATCATCACTGTTGATATCATGCTCAGTGCAATGCCCAACACTGGGTCAAACACCTCATAAAACAGGCATGATGGCAACAAGATTCCCGAGGTGTGGTTCTGATCCCTGGTTTTCATGTACTCAGTCTTGAACCACTGGTAAATTTGCATGCTGCCAGCTTCTGCACTATTTGCTGATATGCATGGTCAGTCCTTGGACTCTTACTGAAGTCTACTATGTTGTGGGCCTCACGGTAATGATTTACCCAAATCTGGTTGTGCTCCCATGACCATAAAGCAGCATGCTTTGCAAAAGGCTTCTTCTATTCAGTCTCCACTGCAAACACAGAAGACTCCCTGATGATGTGTTTAGCTTGATGATTAAAAGAGGGTTAATGTGGACTCACTGAGCTGCTGCAGTGCACCAGCAAGGTTGCTTCCTTTCACTGGCATTGATTGAAAATTCTCTGGCTAGAGAGGACAAAGGAAATAGGCCCATGGCCTTGTGGGATACTTTTGGCAAACTGCCAGCACCTGACAGGCAGGGCTGTGTCTACACTGCAGAGGAATAGGGCTTCAAACCAGGGTCCTGGCTTGACTTGGGTTCAGGCATTACATCACTTTAAAAAGTGACAAATTTCATAAATGCTTGTATACAAATGCCAGAAATCTAAATAATAGGTTGAGTGAATGAGAGTGCCTGATATTAAATGAGTATATTGATATAAAAGGCATTATAGAAGCTTGGTGAACAATGATAATCAATGCAACACAGTAACACTTGAGTACAAAATACATGGAAATGACAGAGTAGTTCATGCTGGTGGGGGAGTGGCACTATATGTGAAAGAAAGAATAGTGTCAGATATGGTAAAAATCTTAAATGAATCAAACAGTACCACAGAATCTCTATGGATGGAAATTCTATGCTTGAATAATCAAATTATAGCAGTGGGGATAGCCTACTGACCACCTGATCAGTATGGTGATGGTGATTTGCTCAAGGACATTAGAGAGGCTATAAAAATAGAAAATTAAATATTAAGTATCACCATATTGACTGGCTGCATGTCACCTCAAGAAAAGATGCAAAGATAAAGTTTCCTGACACCTTAAATGACTGCTTCTTGGAGCAGCTAGTCCTAGAAGCCACAGGAGGAGAGGCAATTCTTGATTTGGTCCTAAATGAAGCACAGGATCTGGTCTAAGAGATTAATATAGCTGAACTGCTTGGCAAGAGCTACCTTATTATAATTACATTTAACATCTTTGTGGGAGGGAAAACACCAAAGAAGCCCACTACCATAGCACTTAACTTCAGAAAGGAAAACTACACAGAAATTAAAAGGTACAGTCCCAAAAGTGAAATCCCTGCAAACTGCATGGAAACTTTTAAAAACCACCATAATAGATGCTCAAATTAAATGTATATCCCCAAATTAAAAAAAAAAAACATAGTAAGAGGACCAAAATAGTACTACCTTGGCTAAAAAAACAAAGTAAAAGAAGTAGTTAGAGGCAAAAATGCATCCTTTAAAAATTGGAAGTTAAAGCCTACTGAGGAAAATAAAAAGGCACATAAAATCTGGTAAGGCAAATATAAAAGCATAATTAGATAGGCCAAAAAAGAATTTGAAGAGCAACTGGCCAAAGACTCAAAAACTAACAGCTTCAGTACATCTGAAGCAAGAAGTCTGCCAAACAATCAATGGGGCAACTTGAGGATCCAGGTGCTAAAGGAGCTCTGTGACAGGGTGCTAAGCAAAAAAGCTGCTCAGTCAACCCTCTTTCACTCCAGCTCCAATTAAGGAAGGTGAATTGGAGCTGGGTAGATCACTTGGCCCTGACTGGAGAAGCTGGAACAGCTGCTGCCTCATCAGGCTGTGGATGGATAAGAGCCACAGGGGAAGGAAGCTAGGAGGGGGAGAGGGAAGCTGTAGTGGAGGAAAGGTGATGAGGGGAAGTAGTGTGTGTGAGATAACTTGTCCTGTCCTGTCTGCTGGTAGAGTGTAAGAAGGGGACTATGTGTATGATGGAAAGGTGGTGGGTGCACAGCCTGTAAATAAAAGCACTAGGTGAGAACTGCCCCAAGGTCTCTGTATGACTTTCTTAGTCTGGCAGGAGCTCATTTGTGGGAATCTCCCTCATATCCTCTGCAGTGAAGATTGATGTAAAAAAAAAATTCATTTAGTTTCTCTGTAATAGCCTTATTTTCTTCATGAGCTTGTAGGACTGCCAGGCTGAGAAACTCACACATAGACCTTGGTTAGATGACAAATTTGAGGAACTGTCACAGAAATGTTTCTACATGGCTGGTATAGGAGTGACTATTAGAGTATAGTTCATAGGTTTCAGGTAGTTACTTTGACTTGGTGTGCTCTAACTATTTTCTGCAAACTATATGATTCATGTAGACATTGTGGCATCAAGTGCTTTAAAGTGCATTTGCTTGCTACAGGGGTTTTACTTTGCAAAGTAACCAGTGTATCACTAACTGCAGCATCAACCCTGCTCAGATTGTAAAGCCACATGCTTTAGTAGAATGATGAATTGGTAATTGTAGTGTTCAATTACTTATATGCTGATTTATTTAGAATATGTGTTGTGTCAGCCTACATGCAGTAAAACACTAATGAACACGGTAGTCTATGTAATTTTGTGTGGCATGTTCACTGTGGGAGTCCAGCACAGTTGACAATATGGGATTAAGTAGAGACACCTAATCATGCCGTAGCTTTTTTTTGGGTATAAAAGTGGGAGCAATATAATTCATAGGTTAGCAATGCCTACAATTGGCTTATGTATCTGAGAGACAAGCTGCGTGAGGAAATCTCTTTTATTGAATCAACTTTTGATGATGGAAAGTGGCAAGATTTTGAACTTATGCAGAGCTGGGTAACAATATATCTGACAAGTTAGCAGACAATACAGGCTGTCTGTTTGAGAGCTTGTCCAACCCAGGGTCTGTTAGGCAAAGGATCTATAGGCAGAGCAGCTCAGCCCTCTGTTTGAAAAATGAGTGTATTCTGTGCTTTCAGCTTGATCTGTGAAAGCATTTTAAAACTATGATCTTCTAACACTACAGCTGGACCGGTCCTCACAACACCTGCAAGCTTCTCCTTGCTAATAAAAGATCATAGGGCCAGATACAATCTCTCTGTTCTCCCCCCCCCACCCCCCTTCCCACTATCCAGATGGCACTAATGTGGCCCTAACTGGCCAGCTGAGAATTCCGTTAGTACATGGGAGCTCTCAGATGACATACATTTGGAGTAGCCAGTTCCTATGCCAACTGCCCTCCAACCCTGGTATGGGGACATTTTAGGTCTCTGCTGTGCCCTGCCAGTTTCAAAGAGTGGCAGGTAATGTCTGTGAAAAGGCACTGTTCTCAGTGTCTAAGAGTGTTATCCAAGCTGCTCTCATCACACACATAGATGGCTACATTCCATTTTCTGTTACAGACCTTCACAGGCAGCAAGTATTTGAGAGTGGGGATTTTTTAAAAATGTAATTGGTTTCCCCAGCTTTGGGACCATATACTATGCACTTGTGGAAGTCAAAGCCCCAGAAAAATTAGGAGAATTTATATTGTTATAGGAAAACCTACTACAATATTAAAATACAGGATGTTTGTGATTAATGTACTGTAATAACTAATGCCTTGTCCAGTTTCCCTTGGGTAGCACAACATGCATAATTAATGAGGAAGATTCTAATAGCTGTTAATTCTTTTCTGTCACTTCAGCAGTGCAAAGGGAACCTGAAGCTACCTTAAGATATTGGCTAAGGATGCTTCTAGCAAAGGGGACTCCTCAGCTGGATTGGGGCTGCCATATGTAAACCAGTCCCCCCTGCTCACTCCTCACACCAGTTTAGGGAACATTCCAAGTTGAGGAGTGGCCTCATATCAGGATGGTGATGGAACATGATGCACATTTGTGATTCTGGCCAGTGGAGCAACTTTTTCAAGCTGCTTCTAAGCTGCTCTTACTTATGCCACTTCAGTTTCTTGGGTGAAGAACACTTGGGTGTGCATGTGTGTGTGTGAGTGGCATTAAGCCACCCTATGTTTCTGCCCTGCACCCCCTCTTCCAGTGCACCTGTAACCGGGCCTTAGTGGGTCACAAATGAGGATGCCAAATTTAGGACGAATTGCTGAGAAATAGAGTAGATGCCAATACTGGTGGCTAATATCCCATCGGACAAACCAAACCAGCAACAGAAATAAACAACTGTTTCACCACACTGGCTGACAAGGCATAAGCCACTTTCCTCAGGTATTCTAGTTCTTATATCATATATATCATAATATATATCATAATATAATATATATTATATATATAACACTGTTTATATTTGATTCCTTGAACCAATTTTAACTCTCGCCTTTCTTTCTATGAATAAACCTTTAGATATTAAAGGATAGGCATCAGAGTGATTATTGGGTAAGATCTAAGTTGTATATTGGCCTGGGTGTGTGGCTGGTCCTTTGGGATCAGAAGAACCTTTTATTTGATGAGACTGGTGGTAAAGAACCACTCATCTCTGAATCCAGTAACTCCTCGCTTAACATAGTTATGTTCCTGAAAAATGTGACTTTAAGTGAAATGTTAAGGGAATACAATTTCCCCATAGAATTAATGTAAATGGGGTGGGGAGGTTAAGTTCCAGGGAATTTTTTTTCACCGGACAAAAGTATATACACACATACACACACACAGTATACAGTAACTCCTCACTTAAAGTCATCCCAGTTAACGGGACGTCTCGTTGTTACGTTGCTGATCAATTAGGGAACATGCTCGTTAAAGTTGTGCAATGCTCCTTTCTAACTTTGTTTGGCAGTAATTGCAAAGTTCTTGATTCAGTCTTGTAGCAGTGATGGAATAAACTGCTGGTTTAAGTCAAGTCTCTGGAATACATTCACAGTTTGGATGGGCCATTCAGTCCTGTGTTCAGAGCTTCAGTTTGTAGCAAACTGAAGGTAAGAAGCAGGACTGAAGACGAAATGGAGGTGTTTCCAGGGCCTTTTATAGCTTTTCCCGTGTTGAGGGCATCCCATTGTTCTTACTGTGGAAAATTACAGCAAGAAGATGGAATTTGGAGTCACATGGGTAAGTCCCATGTCCATGCATTTTGCCTAGTCACAGCAGGACATTCCATCAAGTTTAGATGGGTATCTCTCATGATCCACTGTCAGTTAAATGTTCTTTTGATGGGCCACTCCATTTGAGTAGGCCCTCCAAGATGTGCTGGCTAATTACCTTGTGGGCATTACCCCAGGAGCACACATTTGAAATCCAGGCATAGAGACAATACTTACAACTTCAAATACAAAAATGATACATGCATACAGATAGTATAATTATAACCAGCAAATCATAGCCTTTTCATAGACATCTCACCTGACAACATTTGTACAATATTTGCTGCAAATATATAACTCTGGTTGCAACAATAATCTATATGGTCATATTTTAATCAGATAAGGTCACAGCATCCCCTTGTCTGATTTATAGCCCAGTATGTCCACGATGAAAACCACCCTAGAGGTCAGACGTTGCTTGGTTATTTGGTATCTTTATTCAACAGACATTTGCACATGCATGGAAGCTATTTTTGTAATTTTGGTTTCATTTCTAATAGCAGCAAAATTTCTCGCTGAATGGATGATATGATTGCTTTTTAATTTTACCATCTCTCTGTTGTCATTTGATGATAAGCACCTTCAATGTACTTGTGATGGGTTTGGTCACAGAGACCCCCTTGGGACTGTCACCTGATGTGTGGAGATTACCTCTGAGCCCATTTTCCCTGCCAAAGCTTGGGACTCCAGAACCCTGCCTTGTTGAGCCAGACATGCTAGCCTGCTGCAACACAGACCCAGGTCTGGTCCATGTCCCCAAAGCTGCAGACTTTAACCAAAACCTGCTTAGCAGGTCACGTATCTCCAGCACCCAGATACCTAGTTCCCAATGGGATCCAAACCCCAAATAAATCCATTTTACTCTGTATAAAGCTTATACAAGGTAAACGCATATGCTGTCTGTCCTTTATAACATTAATGGAGAGATATGCACAGCTGTTTGCTCCCCCAGGTATTAATTACTTGCTCTGGGTTCATTAATAAACAAATGTGATTTTATTAACTATAAAAAGTAGGATTTAAGTGGTTTCAAGTAATAACAGACAGAACAAAGTAAGTTACCGAGTAAAATAAAGCAAAACCACACAAATCTAAGCCTGATACATTAAGGTAAAATCTCACCCTCAGAGATGTTCCAATAAGCTTCTTTCAGACTAGACTCCTTCCTAGTCTGGGCCCAATCCTTTCCCCGGTACAGTCTTTGTTAGTTCCAGCAGACATCTTAGATGGAAAGCAGCGGTGTTCTCATGACTGCTACCTTTGTTCTGTTCCACCCCCTCTTATAGCTTTGGCACAAGGTGGGAATCTTTTGTATCTCTGGCCCTTCTTCTAAATGGAAAAGTACTAAATTTAAGATGGATTCCAGTATCATGTGACATGGTCACATGTTTTGTGAGACCTCATTCTTCATTACCCACAGGCTGGCCCACACATACACAGGAAGGCTTGCGGGTAAATAAACCATCTACAACCAATTGTCTTCTAGTCAATGGGAGCCACCAAAATTCTAAACCACCATTAATGGCCCACGCTTTGCATAATTACAATAGGACCTCAGAGTTATACTTTGTATTTCTAGCTTCAGATACAAGAATGACACATGCATGCAAATAGGAGGAATATATTCAGTAGGTTATAACCTTTGTAATGATACCTTACAAGAGACCTTTTCATAAAGCATATTCCAGTTACATCATATTCACACTCATAAGCATATTTCCATAAAACATATGGAGTGCAATGTCACAGTACTATAGTGACGTACAGGAGAGCGACTATACCAGCATAACCAAGGAATGTGAAAAGGTGGCAGTAGTCCATTGTAACAGCTTTGTGCACTTTTCCCTGCAGGGAAAGATAGATGCTGTCTTGCCTCATATTTTTGTATCTTATGTTTACCAGTCACCATTACCAGACATTTTATAGCTATGCCATAGACATGATGTATTTACTGCACAGCTGATAGCATCAATGGCTCCATATTTATGGTCCCTCATACTGTGGCTGACGACACTATTATGCCTTATAGTGTAAGTGATTGCATTTCAGGTGACAAAACCACAGTACCAATCAATTGTCTGTTTATTCTTTTTTAGTTTTCTATTCAGAGACTTTATGAAGCACAGACTAAAAAGCGACCAGGGAATGTTCAGATAGTCTTCTTGGTCCAAGCAAAGCATTTGATCAAAGTAATACTTCTGACCAAGCTGCACATTATTTATGGGAAGTTTTACAGAAATATGGGATGCTTGTAACGTTCTTAAACTGGTTAAGGATTATGAATGTAGGAGTAGCCACTGTTTCCTTAATGAGTGAATGGCAGCAGAAACAAGAAATCTATTAACTTATTAGGAATCAGACAGGGATGGCCATTGAAGCCGTTTATACATGTCTTTGCAGAACACTCAGACAACTGTTGGTAGGCGGGAATGGGATAAGGATGAAATGTTGTTCAAAGCTTATCTCAGACATGAGAGGGCGGAACTCAGTTTCCCCAAAGTCTTGACCTACACAGAAGGCAACGCTGGGATGACCACGACCCGTGTTGATGATGGGAAGTTCTACTTATGTAAGGGAAAGACAGTAGTTGGATTTTGGGAGATGGGAGGAATTGCAGATATCCTACATGAATCAGTCAGTTTGTCATGCACTATTAGGCATTTTTCTAAGGAGGTACGTATATCTCCAGGGGGAAGGAGCTATTAGTATTCTTTAAATGTTCAAAAATGGAGAAATTTATTCAGATACACTGGATGGGGAGGAAGAGAGTCTTTAGAGAGATCCCACTGTGTCAAATCTAACTACAATTAATTCAACAATGGAGTGTCAGATAGATTTGGGAAACTGAGTTTCAGGTCTTCCTCTTGCACATGATCCATATAATTCTTTGAAATTATCCACTCTTATTTGACATGGCCCAAATGCAAATCAGGAAGAAATTACAACAGACTATCTTAGCTATCTAACGTAAAATTCTGCACTAGAGATAGCTTTTTATAAAGCTGTGATGTAAATATAAATCAGGTTAACGAGGATATGTTTCACCTTTGATCACTTGGCCCTATAAAACCCAAGAGGCAGCATGAAAAGCAAATGTTCACAGAGACAATGCCTGCTGTTTAGAGCTGTGAAGACAGAGAAAAATAAACTACTCCAGATGCGAGATTTCTTTCAAGCCTACTTGTCTTTAAAAATATATAGCATTGTAACATGCACTCGGCTAGTTCAGCTGTATTCTGTTTGAGAAATCTTTAATAGGAAGGCAAAGAAAGACATTTGCTTGTTCTTTGATTGCTATGGGTCTCAGTCTTCTCTTACCCATTGGTTTGTTTGTTCTATAGCAGCCGTGTCCAATAGAAATTTGATGCTAGCCACGGTTGTGGTTTTGAATTTTTCTTATTTGCCACATTATAAAAAAAGATTTAAAAACATACTACAAATGACATTTCAAATTATTTTATGAATATCAAAAATAAGTAGCTATTACAAAAAATATTAATAGGCACTACTAACAAAAATTACTTCAGTGTGACACTTTGCATTCTTTTTCTTGATCTGTACTTGGATTTTAGTAAATCTACAGAAAAAGTGTCTTCAATACACCAACACATTGCTCATGCATTAGCCACAATTCAATAGCCTATTTGCCACATGTGGCTAGTGGCGAATGTATTGGACACCGCTGTTCAATTAGTGTTTAAATAGTGGTTATATGGTGTTTAAATAAAAGTCCTCAATCCTGCTCTACATAATGTGTGTGCTATCCAAGTACTAAACCTCCAACCCACAGCTCTGCAAAAATCATCCCAGTTCTGTGCTGTAAAATCCCACCACTACCCCAGTCCTGCAAATTTCCTTAGACCAAGAATGCCAGTTGTGCAGATTACCACATTTCACTTTTGACATGTCGGTATTACAAATTGAAACTAAGGTTTCAGAGTTGAAAAATTAAGTGTATTGTCAAATCTTAAAGCAATCATCTGGAAGAGTAATTTATTCATTCTTCTGCCAATGCAAAATTAATCAGTAAAGTATACGCTCCTGGGCCTTTTTTCAGGCCCTCCACCTCTTCCCCGAGAGAGTGTTCTACATCATGGGTGGTCAAATCACACCTTGTGAGCTATATGCAGCTATTTTACAGTTAAAGTGTGGCTCGTGGAACCTCCCTCCCACCCCCATTCTCCACCTACAAGACTGCGGGGGAGGAGCTTGGGGCTTCTGCCCTGCGTTGGAGTTAGGGGATTATGCCAGAGATGACTGGTGTCTGCTGAGAATGGAGGGGCACCATTTAAAGGCTCCCCCTCTCTCCCCAAAAAAGGTTGAGCCATACACACACCGGGCACTCCCCCCTTACCCTCAGCGGTTCTCCCTGCAGCTCCCAGCTGTTTGCCACTGCCTCTCCAGCAGCTGCCATGCACAGAGGGGACACAGCAGCACTATGTGACCAAGCAGGGCCAGCAAATCCTGGAAAAAAATCTGTGGAGGGTGGGGGATGTGACCCTATTTGCCCAGCAGGGAGAGGCAGTGGGGGGCTTTGGGCTTCAACCCCAGAGGTCATGCCTACCAGGGCTTCTTCAGGAGTGGGGCTGAAGCCCTGAGCACCAGCAGCTGCCTAATGTGGGGCAGAAGTCCTGAGGCACCCCGCCAGCTCAGGGCTGAAGCCCCGAGCCTCAGCAGGCGCCTCCCACCAGGGCTGAAGCCCCGAGATCTCCCTCCTCTTAGTGCTGAAGTCCTGGGCCCAGGCAGGTGCACCTTGGCTCTTGAACTTCTGAAGATTTGTTGAAGCTTGGAGTCAATTATGAGTTTCTTTCATGAGTAGTATTTCTTCTTTGCCAACGGCACAAGACTGATAGCCACAAATGAAAATGAATCTAAACAGACCCCTATTTCTTGGGCTACAGGGTACCTTTGGTGCTTTATAAAATTAATTATTTGATCTATGAAATCCTTTGAATCAGATTTTTTTACCTTCTATGGTTTTGAAGACTGGCAGGTTTTTGAAGTCAGTATTAATTGATCGGCTCAGAACTCTCTGTGGTTTGGAAATTTAAAAGTTATCAGACATGTCACAAGGAAGAAAACTGTTCTCTTTGATCCTAGATTACAGTGAGCATTAGAAATTTTAAGAATAGTGTGGTATCTCATAGAGCTCAGGTTTGTAGGACACCTTGAGCTTTACTTTGTGAATGTAAAATACTCTAGGCATCTCTTTAGAATTCCTTGAGCACTACATTCTGTTTAAAAATTCATATATTGGTTTATGCCCAAACACTGATACCAAATGATATAATCAATGCACCAGTTGTAGTCTTAGTGTTAGCAATTCACAGAGCTGTTGCTTTATAATCATCTGTAAATAAAAATCCTTGAGTCACTGATTTCTTGATTTAAGAAAGATATTTTACTTGTGTTTCATACACAAAAACTGATAACCAACAGTGGCTTAAAAAATTAACACTACTCCACTTTTCCACAAGTGTACAAAAAAGAAAGAATGGATTTACATTCAACAGTAAAGCTTAAAGTCCAGTCTAGGTAATAGTTCCATTGACATTCACATACACAAGCACAGAATAAATATTTCAGGATTCTTATAAGAGCATACAGCATACATACAGTACTTGAATTTTACATAATTAGTGTTAGTAGGGTCAGCAATTCATAACCTCATAGAAAAGTAAAACTAAAACCAAAAAAGGTTATGTGGGAAGTAACACCAAGACACTGCACAGAGCTAGCAGGTTAGTAGACCTTCTTGTGTGAGAAATAGTTTGCTTCTGCTTCTTTATATTAGGACAGTTTGTTTGCAATGTCATGTATTCAAAGTGCAGATTAAATGCAAAAAATTATATTCTTGTATTTATTAATACATGCAAGAGGCAGTGCCCAAGTGACCCGACAGAATAAAGCTGTGATTGGCAAGTGGCCGACAAAATACAGATGTTTCAGGCAATTTCTCTAAAGCACTTTAATAGCAGCAATTATAATTTCTAATAGCTGTAGATTGACTTCTGTTTGGGTTAAAGGGCATCATATTTATTTAACATTTACAGCTATATTTTCTTTATAAATAAATATATCAAATAACAAATAGCATAGATAATGTGTTTCTTTTTTCTCGCTTTTGCATATCTGTTGTGGAAAATACTCTGACCTTTTCAGAGACATTAAGTGCAAAAGAATGTTAAATAGACTGGAAACAGGGATGTAAAGGAAACATCGGTCAGTTACGTTCCCTAGATGTCAGCTCATCCCTTATTGTCCCACTTTGCGGGACATCCTTGCTAGGATAATCAGGACTTATAATGACAATATAACCAATGGCTTAGTGAGAGTTATACTTTATGGTATCTTAAAGAGCTGTAAATGTGAGCTTTTCTTTACTGGAGTGTGTACAATACATCATGCAAAAGACTCAGTATTCCACACAGCTAGTCTCTAGATTCAAAAAGTCTGGTAATCTCCTTTGAGACATTTCCTCCCCAGCCTGAACATCTTTGAACCTACGTTCATTAGGTGTTTCCTTTGTTGGTCATATTTTACCAGCTCTTCTTGCATTTCATAATCTGATCTTGTATCACCTAGCTGACATCTGCACACAAATGTTTCCAATCAGACACAGGGTGCACAATATTAAAACTTTTAAACTTGTCCTGTAAGTGTCATCAAGACAGGATCACAGGAACCACAATGCAGAGAGTCCAACCTCTCACTGGCTGTACTGTGAAGATTCTCCTTTTCGGCGTAGGAGAAAGGAAACTTGTGTCTGCTTTTTAGAGTCTGAAAACAAGCCAGAGTGGAGAAAAAAAGTTAACACCAGACTTAATAAAGCTTTCAAGACAAAACCTGTTAAGCAATCTAGACAGACACTGTGAACTTCCTGCTGATTTCTGAAGTCTATATATATAGGAAATTTGTTAACAGTAGGAAGAAGTTGGGAGTTGCTACATAGGAGAGATCTGCCAATATTAAAAAAAATGGCTAAGTGGGTTCTGACAGTATAAATCCCTCACTGGTCACTGTTGTCAGTGGTGCTGTTCCCCTTTTCTTTTTTCTCCTGAGTCTTGTTTCCCTTCTTCTTTTTCTTCTTTTTCTTGGTCTCCTCCTTCTTGCCAAAGGTTATGAAGTCACTTTTGTCAGATTGGCTGTTTGGTGGTTCCTGCCGGATGGAGATGATCGCAGGAGATCCCGGGATAATGAATTTGTCTGGCAACTCACCAGGACCAGCTTGTTTGGGATTGCCAGGTCCGTATTTAAAGGTCCAGCTGTTGCTGTTCACACCAGCTCCCACTGGGGGGGAAACCTCTCCTGCCTCAGGTTCTGAAAAAGTCAAAACAACATTAAAATCTTACAGCAGCATCAAATACAATTAATCAGCTAATACAACATACACAGGGCAAACTGTAGTGCCTAAGGGACTCTTTCAAAGAAGGTTCCGAATTGGGCCTCATAATTGTGGACAGTCTTCTCCATAGCCTTTTCCCCTTTTAAAGACAAGTATGGCTAGTCCTCTAAAATGCTCAGGAAAAGTGAGTCTTGACAGACTATGAACTAGAATGCAAAGTCAGAAATTAGAGGGATGACTGGTGTCAAATTGGGAGTGAATTGGCAAAGATGTTTGGAGAGGAGAGCAAATATTTCAATGATTTCGTAGACTGGAAAATTCTTTGTGAGTTTTCTTGTCATGTTGTAACTCTATAACAGCAAGGCCTAAATCTTCAGATTTTAGTGACCCCCTCTTGGCATTCAGAGGAGATATGGTAGATCACTTTGTTTTGGAAGCTACTCATTGTCAAATAAAAAATATAAGAAAGCTTTGTCATCAGCATTTTGCAGACATTTCAGGCCTTGTAGTACTTTGGACATAACTAGGGAAGTTCTTAACTGGTGTGCTAGACTCACAGGTCTATACAGCCCCTGCTTGGTTTTAGAACTCTGCCATGGTCTCTAACGTCCCAAGCGAAGTAGGCATGCTTTAAGGTAGGCAACTTGTAATTAGCTTTCCAGTATAAACCCAATTTTGAATCCCGCTGCCACAACTTTGCCAAAACTAACAAGTTTACTTGAAATTTCTCATGTATGGTCTTCTGCCACTAACAATATGCTGACCAAATGTGGTGTGGATTAAAAAATAAGCTATTTTTAATTTGTTTTTTCTTTTACTATTTGAAGAGCCTTCAATACTTTCAATGGCTACTAGCCAGGATGGGCAGGGATGGTGTCCCTAGCCTCTGTTTGCCAGATGTTGGGAATGGGTGACAGGGGATGGATCACGTGCTGATTACCTGTTCTGTTCATTCACTCTGGGGCACCTGACACTGGTCACTATGGGAAGACAGGATACTGGGCTAGATGGACCTTTGGTTTGACTCAGTATGGCCGTTTTTATGTTCTTATGTATTTTTACAAACTCCCAATTTTGGACAGAAACTTCAAATTTATTCTAATTAATCTGTCCTGAGTATTTGCTGGAGACTGAGTATTTGGGGGAAGATTTGATGGTTATGTTTGGACTTATTTGTTATGACCTTTCAAATCTTTGAAGTCTGATCAAAACCTTGTTCTTGTGTACCTTAGAGAAATGTAGTGTTGCAAATACAATTGCGAGCACCTGTCATGATTGTAACACACCTCCTGTCCACACACAGGTGCATGCAATAATGCATAAACACTATCAGCACCATTGTAATTACATTTGCTCTGAACAAATCTCACCACCATATTTTGCACTGAGCCAGTCTGCATGCACTCTTGCAGTGGTAGAGTAGACCAAATGCACCAGCATTTCAGCTGTGCCATTGCAATTGGTCCTCTCAGCAGTCCCACAATGCTCCTACATCTAGGGTGACCAGACAGCAAGTGTGAAAAATCGGGACAGGAGATGGGGTGTAACAGGAGCCTATATAAGAAAAAGACCCAAAAATCGGGACTGTCCCTATAAAATCGGGACATCTGGTTGCTCTACCTACATTCTCTTCTGTGATCAGTATGAAACATGTAATATCTATTGTACTTCTTCTGCAATTTTAGCCATAGGCGTTTTACGTTTTAAAAGATATTACATATGCAAAACAAAGGGTTTTCTTGTTTCACAAATTTTTAAGTTTACACTCTCTCCTTAAAACTGGTTGCATACATACAGATCTCTGATATGTGTGGTGCTTCTGGATCTTTGCTTTTCATGCAGATGTTGTACTTAGGGTGACCGGGCCATTAAAAGTCTGATTGACAATGCTGCTGGGCTAAGGCAGGCTAGTCCCTACCTGTTCTGGCACCGCACTGCACTCCAGAAGCAGTCCAGCAGCTCTGCTCCTAGGTGGCGGGGGGGGGGGGG
>ML677410.1:2447658-2517868 GCA_007922305.1 Dermatemys mawii
AGGGAAGAGGTGGGACGGGGGCAGGGCCTCAGAGAAGGGGCGGGGCTATGGTGTTTGGTTTTGTGCAATTAGAAAGTTGGCATGTTACATTAGCATATATTTGATGACATTTGTCTAATAGGTGGTCCATGGAATCTTTGTGAGTAAGGTGAGATGATTGTTTTCAGTATGGGACATATAAACAGGAAATAGTAAAGCATGTCTTCTCCTGGGAATGGTGTGATCGTAAAGAAAGGTTGTTGCCTTCTACATGATTAAGAGACGTGTGGTCAATTATTGGATAAACTTGTGTTATGTATGGGAACTTAACTTACAATAAATACATACATTTATTAATATGACTAGATAAAACTGCCTCCGTGTTTTTGCTTATTCTGGATGGTTGTTTTAGTGAACTTTACTGAATTCCCCTATTTTCAAATATCTTCATTTTTTTTGCAATGTTAATAGAACTTAGTGTCCTTTCGTTTTACAAAATTACAACATTCCTGTAAGTTTCTTGTAACATTAACATGAACGTCTGACTTTTTTCACGTTCGTTTTTGACAATACTAGTGTTCTGTGAAGTCGCTTAACACTCAAGACACTAATATTTACTTTCAGCCTTCACTCTGGTTTAATTAAGTTTTTTGCCTGGGGATGTGTGCACATTTGGTATCCCCTTCATTTCCTTGAAATAATACATTATGGAATTGAATAGTGTGTGTCTTGGCCTAGTTCCAAATTAGTAATTGATCCTCTCTCTTCTTGTATAGAGAAAATGTGACCTCTTAAATTCCACACTTTAAATCAAGCTTTATTTGACAAATAAATGTTTTCTCCTTCCCAACAACCCCCATCCATCACTCCTTCCAAATAACCCTGGCACAGATTCTCTTTTCTTCTATTCCTGTGCTGGGCACATAAATGGGGGAGACAGAGATGATCATAAGCCACTTGTGAACCTCTCTAATTCTGGACTGTGTCAGAGGCCTGCACAGTGCAATAAGGTATAGCCCCATGGTTTCTTTAAAGTGTGTTGGCTTATTATGCTCCTCTATAGACCACTATATCAGCAAAACAACCGGAGCACAGTGTATTCTGGCCATGCTTCTCCTGTCCTCAACATGTCCCTTATACCAGGGAGAGGGGCCATTCCACTGGCTTTATGTTGATCAGAGCCCTGATCTTATGATTAGGGTATTCTGCAAGGGCTATGCAAGATCCCTTTTTGCAGTGTAAAGGGGCATATCCTACAGCACAATGGGGGGGCCTGCATTTCCTGAACATGTTAAACAATACTACAAAGTGCACATGTGTATGTCTAAACCACTGAAATCTAATGCAAAACAGGATACCGTCCCTTTAATCTGGTTCTGTTTACACAAATCTACTCACCAGATTAAGTGAGTAATATATATCCCAAATCCTTCTGCTATAATGGAACCAAATTTAGCAAACCCATAATATCTACCCTGGAATCAGGATTCTGTGAGCACCAAGACTAAGGGTTTTGCTTCCACTTGTCTGTCTGTATTGCAGCCCTTGAATATATTTGTTGCTCTTATAAACTAAGCATATTAATACTCCTTAATACTCACTAAGACAAAGGAAACTAATTATCCTTACAGCAGGCTGAGGAACTCAAAAGCAGGGAGATGACTACAGCCAGGATGCAACAGGTTAATGACCATCATTTCCTAGTAGCAGGGCTTCAGCAGCCTTTTCAAGAAATTTCACTTCTGCTTGATTTACCTGACAACAGTGTTTATATCTGGAATGTCAGGAAGGAAGGTCACAGTTCAGTTGTCAGGCATTTCAGATCAGGGATAAATGTCACCTAACCCTCAGTTTCTGAAGCCCCTACAAAGAGTTATTTATTGTCTAATCAACAAGCATTTAACACACAAAAACTCTTGATTTAGATTGAACTTTACACTTAACAGGATTAGTTGTGCTTCTCTTGCATATTTTCTGGGGCTTAATAAATGCTTTTAAGCTGTTTATTGAATTTATAAAACAGTCTAAATAAAGCTAGCCCTCCCAACTATATTTATCACACTTAATTTAAAGTCTTACACTCCTTTTCTCTGCACCCGAAAGCTATATATGACCCTGTCAGAGGTCATGACAAAGAAAACCAGGACTGGCCCCTTCTTGCCAGTACCTAGACATTCCCTGAAGTAGAGCTGACTAAGTAGGTAGCGCTCTTTCCTTTGTCTTGTTCTCAATGAATTCAGGAGTCCTTATATTGAATGACCAAACGATTTATTTTTAAAACACAGGCACAAACCAGAAACTAAACCTAGGCTGCAGCTGCAGCTCCCTGACACTACAGATTCATCTATGCATGTCTGCGTTCCAAAATAGAAGATGCCTTGTTGACCTCATTAGCCAACACCCACAGGCTCAAAGACAAATGCAAGCATCTCAGCAGACCTCTAACATAGTGCTGAATCACACCCCACCATGGCTTTCGGAGACACTGCACAACTGAATATGTCAGTTTTTAAAAAAAGATGAAATATCAAACTACAATCATGAACAACAGTAGTCATGAAAAATCCTAGGCTACTATTTGCAAGAAGTGTGTGTTCAAAATTACAGCATGGATAATTTTTTGCAGCCCTAGATTCCCCCTTTAGTTTCAACGCAACAAGACTGTGGTCAGGGCTGTATTGTTTAGTAAGAAGCTTCATTCCACCTCAGAGAGGCTGCGTTTCAATTATGAGCAAAGTGACCCCCATGTAGCTTGTGGGTTTGGTAATCTTTTGATGAAAGGCTCTAAAATAAATGTCTGTCACTCAGATTTACATGGCTATCTTTCGGAAGACTAGATTTGTGCATTCACTTAATTGAGAGGTTGGTTTTTACTGGCTTGATGTGTAAGCAGCACAGAGCTGACACACAGAGTGACGGGTTAAAATAGTCTGGAATTGAGATATCTTCTAAGTGTAGGGCATGATGCTTGCTTCACAGAACACAAAACATCATGTCACAGCTGGCAAAGCAATACTCCCATCAAGACTGAGCCAGGGATTCAGGTTTTTTTTCCCCACTGACATTTTATTTTCTCTTTGTTAGGGACTGTGCATACTTGCCGTCTCCGCACAACCCCAAAGCTAAAATCTGGCATTTGGCAGGAACAGGTGGTGCTCACTTTATGTAATGAGAACTGCTCATATATTATGAGTGTAGTGCTTTGTCTCTGCCTCCCATGTCTCTGCAGCTTTCTTAAGGAACCTTTGTCAGAAGGAGGCGGAGTTTAGTGTGAGCGCAGATGGCCCCCTGCTAAAGGGAGGTAGAAGCACTTCTGGGCAGCTCTATCTCCATGCAGAGACATTTGTGACTATGTGACATGATCAGCCGAGACAGAAGTTTGCTTCCATTCTGTCCCTCCCCTTCCCATTCATCATTTTGTCTCTGTCTGTAAGAATTTCAGTGGCTCAGGCAGATCCAAAAGGTCATTCAGATAAAAGCTTTCAACCAAACCATCTATTCTTTGTAGTTTCAAAGGAAATCTTCTTGAATTGTCTGATTTTTCTAGCCAACAGAATACACACGCTATAGACATTGTGAGTCTAGGGACTAACTTGGTCCTTATTGACAGACCCTTCTATCCTCATGTCAATGTAACCACATTGTTATTAATTAAATGCATTTATTTAAATAGAGAGCAGACAACAAGCAGGAAGTAAATTGCAGGGAAAGCCAGTCATGAACCTGATTTTTTTCCTCCCTGCCTCCTCTGCTGATGCTGCAGTGTCTGCCTCAGGCTGACATGATGAATATTCACTGCTCTAAAGAGTCTGACATTCTGCACACATATTCTGAAACAGCATGCCAAGTGCAAGCCTTATGTGCACTGGAAAAAAAACCCAACCACCACTCTGTCATTCGTGAGATCTCTGCAGGCATTCTGGCTGCGCTGAACTTCCCTAAGCCTTTTCTGGATTAAAACGCCCGTTTAATCTTTTTTTTTTTTTTAATCAAGAAAAGTGGTAGATAGTGAATTTCGAGATAGGGAAGTGATGCAGACAGAAAAAAGTTAAACCTCAAATAGCCTAGTCTGCAATAGTCGGCAAAGGGCCACAGTCTTTTCAAAGGATCACATCCATTTGGAATTTTTAAAAAGCAAGCAAATAAACAACTCTCGCTCTTTGCACTTCCATCTGTTTGACCTGCCCTGCCCTACTGATTTAGAGGTGGAAGAGACAAAATAAAAACTCCTCCCCCCCAGAGAGTCTGCAGCCTTAATCCCTGCCTGTGTTTAAATACAGTAACATTAGACTAGGTAATTATAGCACATATGGTGTGTCAGATTCCCCAATCCCCCACTGCTTTAACACCCAGGCACAATACAGGAGAAAGGCAACAAGGACTTGCTGCATTTTCTAGTTTGATTTGTGGTGGTTATTAGTGTTGTGGCACAACTGGACTTTAAATTAAACAGAAAAAATTATTTAAAGAAAAATTCTTACAGGGAATAAAGTATTTATCTCAGGAACTGAAGTAGCCTTGCCACTGTGTTCTGGGCTGTAGAAAGTCAGCAGAAACAGACTTGCCAGCTACTATAAGCTAAAAATCAGGCCTTCTGTGGCCAAAGTGTAACACTGGATAAGTGGCTTCTCACAGACACTGATCAAACAAGCAAACAGAATAAATCTTCTACAGCCCCATTGCTTCCTTATTAGAGGAAGAGATTGCTCTTCAGTTCAGTTCAGCTTCTTATATAGCTCCTTCCTTTTTGATTTGAGGACTCAGCAGTACCTATGTCCAGCCTAGGATGACCAGATAGCAAGCGTGAAAAATCAGGATGCTCCTTTATTGGAGGGAGAAGGGGGTACAGTTGAATATGTAAGACAAAGCCCCTAATACCAAACAATCCCAAAAATATTGGGACATCTGGTCACCCTAGCCCAGCCCCATTCCCCCATGGCTGAACGTTTCTTGGATCCTGCAGTACAGGAAAGTACCCGTTACTCCCCTACTCAGCAACACAGTTTTAACCCTTTCCTTACCCAATTCAGATCAGGGACTATATACGATATGTCATAATTATAGTGTATGCATATATCTGGCCACACACTATATTCTTGATACAACTGGATGTATATTGCAGTTGGGTATGAATGCAGAATACATATACTAGTTTAGTCTACAGGTTTTGCTACTGACTGCTCCAGACTCTGGCTTTGCGCTATATGGATTTTTATTTGCAGAATGTATAGGGTTACCATAGTCCCCTAAACTGAAAACAGGACACCATGTAAGCTGCCTGGTGTTGCCACTCACCTGAGGCCTGCCGCACAGGGCTGACAGCCCGAGGCACCTGGCATCACTACTTGCCCATGCAATCTGGTGTCACTGCTCGCCCAAGCTCCGTGGTAGAGTACAGGGTTGTCAGCCTGAGTTCCACCCCAGAGCTCCCAGCCTGAGCCCCACCATGCGGGGCTGACACTCCAACCCGCCTACCGTCACTACTCATCTGATCCAACTTTTTTGGCAAAACTGGGCATTTGTCTTGCTTGTTCTCTCCTGAATGTTCCTCCATGCCCATCTAGGGCAAAAGCAAATGGAACAAATGCCCTGTTTTGCCAAAAACATCATGACGCCAGGGACAGAGCTTAAAAAAGGGACTCTTCCGGCCAGAGGTGAAAGTAAGGCGGTCTGGCCCCTACTGCCTTACTTCAAAGTGCTGCTGTGGCAGCGCTTTAAAGGACCCGGCTTAAAGCGCTGTTACAGCAGCGCTTTAATGTTGCTGCTCTTTTTACGCCTCCAGTCTCTGGCCCTGCCACGTCCCTACTGGCAGGGCTGCCAATGGGGAGCACAAAAGGGGCAGGGACGCTAAAGCGCTGCTCCGGCAGCACTTTAAGCAGGGTCCTTTAAAGCGGCAAAAGTCGGTGCCTGTGGTACTAGCTAAAATATATACATGTAAGCGGGGGAATGGTCTCGCTATTGTGGGGAACTTTCCTGGCTTATACACTGCCCCATGAAGTGGGCTAGCAAAAAAATCTGCTTCCCCGCTTCCACTTCCTTTACCCAGAGGTCTGCCTGATCCCAAGGGCTCCCCTTCTACTCTCCTGTGTGGCAGAGTCCTCCTAAAAAACAAGGGTGAACCCAGGATTCCTGGGGGACTCGACTCCCAACCCTGTCGTGGTCACTTAGGGAGAGGCTAAGGTGTCCCCCTCCCTGGGGTGCTCTCTCTGCACTGGATGCTTCCCTGACCACTGATCTTTACATACAGTTCAAACCAAAAACAATGTATTAAACAGCACCCATTTTAAAAAGTAAGGAAAAAAATGGGAAAGATTAAAGGAAAACATGTCACCCTACTCTGTGGCACGTGGACATCACAAACAGCATCTCTGGGATGTCAGGGCAGTTCAGTCTGTTCCTCACAAGTCCCTGGCCACTTCTCAGGCTGTACTGTAGGGATGCTGTGGGTCAGACACTTGCTCTGGCTGTGGCCACACCCTCTCAGGCTCTAGGTGGCAGGACTCTTCTTCCCAGTGTTACCCCGTCCCATCGGGGTTACAATCCCCCTCCAAGTCTGGCCTACAAGACCTGTTGGCTGGGGGCATCTCCCTGCACTGGGCCCACTGCCCAGGGTCCCACTCTCCCCAGCTGCTCACCGCACCTGGTTCCCAACTGCTCCAGTCCCACCTCCAGTTCCATTCTCCCTCAGCTCCACCACTCTGTCTCAGCATGGCGGCTGCTGCTGCTCTGCCTCCAGCTCCCTGGGCTGCTGTTTTGGCTCTGGCTGCTACAGCTCTGCTCCCAAGACATATCTTCTCTATGGGCTGCTCCTGTGACTCTGCTCCCAGCACTGATCTGTTTCCTGGGCTGCTTTTCTGGCTTTTCTGGATCTGGCACAGCTCTGCTCACTCCTTAGCTCGGCCCCACTCTGTCTGACCCAGGCAATTCCCGCTCACAAGGAGGAAGGGACCTCCTGACTCTCTGATTAACCTGCCCGCCCTGTCAATCAGGCTGACCTGAACTGTTGTCCTCTCCCCATTGCCCCTGGGGATTGTCAATCTCAGGGTCCTGATTTCCTATCAACCGTTTCCCTGTTGGTACTGGGAGCTAGCCAACCAAAACTCTCCCACTGAATGTTAGTAAGGGCTCCTTACATACACCTAAATATCTAATGCCTACTATACTAGCAACAACTCTGTTCATGTACTGGACAGTGAACTTGTAAACATTTACCAGAATACATGGCCTGATTTTGGTTCACAGTCTTGAACCAGGCCCAGGTTCTTTCTCTCTCTACTACAAATGCTGGTTATAGTAGGCTAATTTTAGGACTCTTATTTTTTCATATAAATAAATACAAGCTCTCCTTTCTGCACAGAATGACACTTTGACAGCAGGCTCACACACCACTAGTCCTGTTATGAAGGGCAGAGCAGAAGGGAGGCAGCACAAAGAAGAGATGAGATCAATGGCTGCTGATGCTTTGTGCAGATCTCTTCTCCCCTCCCACATTCATTGATTAGCTGTTGAGCTGAGTCCAGCAACACAGATTTCTAAATGTTAGTTTCCTCCTGCCACCGGGGGACACTCTGTCCTTCTACTGTAGAGTCAGAGAATCCTGTCTGCAGCCAGCGCAGTTCACTCCCTCTCTGGGCCCCTATCCCCACAGCTGGACAGTCGTACCAGAGAAAACAGCGTATCTTACCAGGTGAGCCAAGTCACCACGGTCAGGAATCTCTCAGTTGCCCCCTGCAGCAGCAGAAACCCATGTCCTCCTCCCGTTCAAGAGAAAGAAGGGTTCGGGTTTAGTGGACTGTTAGGGAGGAGATAAAAGTGCTGCAGTGAAGGCAGAAACAAGAGCTGTAAAAAGACCACCTAATTGCACAGCCTGCTCCTGGTGAGAATTCAGAATCATATCTACTGATTTTGGTGACTAGCATAAGTTTTCACTGCTTTTTACTCCTGTTAGCCCTGCAGAGGACAACAGAGTTAAAAGGGAGTGAGCTGGATTTTATTCCTTCGTGGTCACCATCACTTAAATTGTTTACTAAGTTCCAATAATTTACAACTGTGCGAACCCACCACAGACAATGAGGGACTCATTTAGTTTGCAGAGTATCACTGGTGATATGTGCAACAAGGAAACTGCCCAGTTTGACTGCCAAAGTCCACATTGAGTTTGCAGAGGTGACAGTTAAAAAAGTATCCGTTTGCCTTTTAATAGATTCATAGATTCCAAGGCCAGAATGGACCGTTGTGATCATCTAATCTGACCTGAATGACAGGGACCATAAGATTTTGCCAAAATAGTTCCTAGAGCAGATCTTTTAGAAAAACATCCAATCTTGATTTAAAAATTGTCAGTGATGAAGAATCCACCATACCCTTATTTGTTCCAATAGCTATTTACTTTCGCTGTTAAAAATTTATACGTCATTTCTACTCTGAATTTGTCTAGCAACTTCTATTAGATCATGTGTATCCTTCTCTGATAAATTGAAGAGGCCATTATTTAATATTTGTCCCCCCTGTAGGGGGACTGTAACCAAGTCACCACTTAGCCTTCTCTTTGTTAAAATAGATAGACTGAAATTTTTAAATAGTCTGTCACGATAAGGCAGGTTTTTGAATCCTTTAATCATTCTTGTGGCTCTCCTCTGAACCCTCTACAAGTTATCAGCATCCTTCTTGAATTGTGGGCACCAGAACAGTATTCCAGCAGCAGTTGTAGCAGTGCCAAATACAGAGATAAAATAACCTCTTTATGCCTATTCAAGATTTCTCTGTTTATGGATCCGAGAATCACATGAGCTCTTTTGGCCACAGCATCACACTGGGAGCTCATGTTTCACTGATTATTCACTGTTACCCCCAAATCTTTTTTTCAAAATCACTGCTTCCCAGGATAGAGTGCCCCATTTTGTAAGAATGGCTTACATTCTTTGTTCCTAGTTGTATACATTTACATTTAGCCATACCAAAACAAATATTGTTTGCTTGTAGCCAGTTTACCAAGCGATCCAGATCACTCTGAATCAGTAATCTGTCCTCCTCATTATTTACCATTTCCCTAATTTTTGTGTCATTTGCAAACATTATCAGTGATGATTTTCTATTTCTTCTAGGTCATTGATAAAAATGTTAACTACTATGTTAACTACCAAAAACCACTCCTTTAGGGACTTCACTGGAAACACTCCCATTAAATGATAATTCCTCATTTGGCCAGTTTTAAATCAATTTAATGTGTGCCATGTTAATTTTATATCCTTCTAGTTTTTTAATCAAGATGTTATGCAGTACCAAGTCAAACATCTTACAGAAATCTAAGTAGATTATACCAACACCATAAACTTTATCAAACAAACTTGGAAAAATGGAAGAGCGAATGTGCTATGATGGCAAATAAGGTTAAGATGTTTCTGCTTGGCAAAGGAAACACTTGAGTGAGTGGAAGGAAATGACAGAATGGGAAGTCAGCTCGGATAGAAGTTCAGGGCAGGTGAACCAATTGGAGACCAAGTCACCTAAGTCAGTGGACAACCTGGCAGAACTAGGTTCATGCTTGTGGAGAATGCAGGAGTTCCTGGAGGAAAGGACACAACAGAAGTTGAGTCTGAGAACAAAGGTGGAACAAATGGGGGTGAGAAGACCATTTAAAAGAGCAGCTGTGTGAACAAACAAAGATAAACAGGAATCTTAAGAAAGAACTTTCCAATCTAAAGACAAACAGGTGAAGTCAGAAGACCCAGTGTTCTGGAGAGGAACTATTCACCCACATATGAATAAGTGAGAACATACAGAAATATATGCATGGGAGCTGGAGACAAAGATCCTCTCCTTGACCAGAGCAATGGAGAAAGCAGTGAAGCAGAAGCTCAAGCTATAGACTAGTATCAGAGGGGTAGCCGTGTTAGTCTCAGTCTGTTAGTCTATAAGGTGCTACAAGCTATAGATTATCAACCATATCCTGGAGCAGCAGGTTACCAAGATAGAAAAGGAGCTTGAGGCTAATGCCAGTGAGCTTTGGGAACTGGTCAACAAGGCAGTAACACTGCATGCCCCAGAGAAGAAGCTGGGTTGCAGGGAAAGCTGATTTGGGACAATAGAAGTTCCTGACTGAGGCACAGGAGCATTTGTGGAGAGGTGTGATAAAATGGTGAGCATGGAAATAAATTAACATTATACTCTGTGTCAATACAATTAATTGACAGACTGGGACTCCAGGATGACTTTTTGAGAAGCATAGTTGGTTGCCCTTCAAGGGACTCACTGTTCCATGGCACAAACCCTGGGTTGCATGTAAGATAGAAGCAGCAGTAATGGCAGCAGCCCCTACAATTACAACAGACCCAGCCAGTAATGGACTGGAGAGAGCTGCAGAAAAGAACTACTACTTCTCATAGGAACCAGGCTGAAATCCTCATCCTACAGACGCAGATGGCTGAGTACCTATAGGAGTTAGAAGAGTGAAATTCTTCACAAAAAAGGGTCTTAGCAAAAGCCATAAAGCAGAAGCAGGCACTGACCTCCCTCAGAGTTCAGAAGGATACCAGAGAACAGCAATGTTTGTTGCTGCAGACGTAGCTGACTTAAGTCCAGAAGCAACTTCAGACCAAGCATGGATCAAAGTTTAACACTGAAAAGGATAAAAAGCTGGAGAGCTTAGAGGCAGAAGGGGCTGCCTTGCAAAAAGAGCTGGAATTATGCAGGGATGAGAAAGTGAAAAATTAGCTGTGCAACAAAATACACCAGCTGTCTGAAGACAAGAGTTGCCCTGCTGTAGATGTAGAAACAGGGGTCCCTGAAAAAGCAGAAGTTAAAAAGGAGAAGCTAGCTATTGTGTATTTGGCTGGCATAGTAATATAATCTTGTTGTTGCTATGGCAACTGAGTTAGATTATTAGGGGATAGCCCAGCCAGTTTTGGCTGGTTGTTGGTTAGTTCGGTGTGTGGTATAACTGGCTGCTTTTCAAGGTCTACAGCTCTCTGCGTCTCAAGTGATTTCTTTCTAAAACTGCTATCCTCAAGAATACAACAACATGGCAACGAGGGTGGGATCCCTGTGCTGCCCGAGCTACAGAAGAAGGTAGAAATCAAGCTTAAAAAAATAAAATAAAATAAAACCTTTTGCTGTTGGAAGGGGGTGTGAACTGGATTGTTTGCACTGACAGTGGAACTATGGCTATACTTACGGGACCACTGGAACCTTTTGAGGAAACTAGAGTGCAATGTCACATATATACTGAGTGTTTTGAGCTTTTTGTTATTGCAAATGACATTGCAGAAGAGAAGCTGCTAATATTCTTAAGTGTTGTAGGGACAAAGACCTACTCCCTGCTACACAGCTCTGGCTCTGTTAAGTCAGAGACCAAATCTTACAGTGACATTGGGGAAATCCTGCGGTCCCATTTTTCTCTAAAACCACTGGTAATTGCTGAAAGATATAGGTTCCAAAGACATGAAAAAGAAGATGAAACAGTTGTACAATTTGTAGCAACTTCAAAAAGGCTTGCAGAGCACTGTGAATTTAAGGAGATGTTAAATGACACCCTACGTGACAGGTTAATGTGTGGCCTGCACAGTGAAGCTATACGGAAGCACCTATTGACAGTTTACCTTACATAAGGCCTCCATGGAAGTGGCTACAAAGGAGGGACAATACATTGGTGCATCCCCTAGGGTGCATAAGGTGTCACAAGAACCTATCCACAAACTTTGGGGAGTCAGGAATGTTACGCTGTGGTAAGCCGGATCAGAAAGCTGGTGTAAGGATCTGGTGTGTTGACTGTGGCAAAAAGGGACACACTGAGTGTGCTGATAAACAAAAGAAAAAGAGGCCTGTGATCTGGCAGACCAAAAAGGAAAATCTGCATACCCTAGAGCAGACCCAGGATGGTCAAGGTGACACCTTGTCACAAGAAGTGCCAATCCATGTTTTCTCTTTGGCAGTGGACTCACATGAAGACTGGGTAACCCCATTGCTGGAAAGCAAACCTGTATGCATGGAGCTGGACACCGGTGCAGCTGTCTTGCTAGTTTCAGATAGTGTATATAAAGAAGAACTACAGCATCTTCCACTTAAGGCAATGAAAACTGTTCTAAAGACATATACAGGAGAAGCTGTGCCCATGTTGGGCACTACTGATGTAAAGGTGGAGCTCAGTGGACAGGCTGCTAAATTGGCACTGTTTGTGGTGAAAGGCAATTACTCAGCCTTAATGGGTAGGTCTTGGCAGAGGAAGATTCAGCTGAACTGGGCAGAAGTGCACCGATTGACTAAAGATGAAAGCGGTCTGACCGCTGTACTAAGGAAACATGGTGCTGTTTTTGGAGAGGATCTGGGAAGTATGAAGGGAATCACTGTGATATTGAACACTAAACACTGTGATTTCGACCAAAATATCTGAAAGCTAGAACTGTGCCATATGCCCTCAGGCCAAAGGTTGAGCGCCTGGTCACAAATTGAGTCCTAATACCAGTTACCAATAGCCCATGGGCAACTCCATTCATTCCAATAGTGAAGAGAGATGGCTCCCTCTGGATTTGTGGAGATTTTAAAGTCATGGTCAACCTGGTGTTGTGTGCAGAGCAATACCCAGTTTCCCGCATCGAAGATCTCTTTGCGGGCCTGGTTGGAAGACAAAAGTTGGATAAGATTGATCTGAGTCAAGCGTATTTACAGATGCATGTCAATGAAAAATCCCAAGAGCTGTTGACTGTTGTGATGCATAAAGCACTTTAGGGCTTTATCGATACTATCGCCTACCCTTCAGAATAACGTCTGCTCCTGCTTTGTTCCAGAGGGCTATGGACCAGATCTTGTGTGGCTTGCCAGGAGTCTAGTGCTATCTGGATGACATCCTGGTTACTGGAAGGAATGAGAAGGATCACCTAAAGAATTCAGAGCCTACTTTACAAAGACTGGAAGAGTATGGCCTACGAGTTTGCAAAGACAAGTTTCAATTCTTACAGCCCTCTGTTGAATATTTGGGAAACATCATTGATGCTATGGGTCTTCATAAGGCCTCTGCAAAAGTTAAGGCAATTGTGGAGGCTCCACATCCTCAAAATGTTAGCCAGCTTCACTCATTTCTAGGACTATTGAACTATTATGGAAATCTTGCAGTTAGCCACACTGTTAAAATCATTTTACGAACTCTTGGGGCAGAACAAGGCCTGGAAGTGGACTGAAGCCTGTGATGTTGCATTTAACAAAGCTAAACATGCATTGTTAAATTCAGGAGTTCTGACGCACTTGGATCCATCCTTACGTCGACAGTTGGCCTGTGATGCCTCCCCTTATGGAGCGGGAGCGGTCGTGTCACACATTATAGTGTCAGGAGAAGAGAGACCTATTGCTTTTGCTTCACGCACCCAAAACAAAGCAGAAACTAACTATGCCCAAATCAAATGTAAGGCATTGTGAATCATTTTCAGACTTTGGAAGTTTCATCAGTATCTGTTCGCACAGAAGTTTACAATTCTCACTGACCATTGATCTCTGACCAATTTTTGGACTACCCCATTAGCTGCTGTCTGTCTGTAATGATGTGCATTGTTGCTTTCTGCACACACATATGAAACCCAGCATCTGAAATCCACTGTGCATGGCAAAGCAGATGGTCTCTCAAGGCTGCCTTTGCCAGTCAAACATCGAGATATTGCCCAGAAGGAAATCTTTTACTTTGAACGGGTAGAGAACACACCCATCACCACTACTCAGGTAAAGAAGGCAACTCTCATTGACCCAGTATTGTCCAAGTTATGGACCTGGTGATACATGGAACATCTCGATGAATCTCTCTGGTCTCATCAAACCTTGTTACCTACATGTCCTGGAGAATGGAGTTATCAGTCCATTTTGGTTGTTTGTTGTGGGGAACACGTGTCATTATCCCACCACCACTGAGATCACAGATGTTAGAACAGCTACATTCCGGTCACTGTGGAATAGTGCACATGAAGGAAATTGCACAAAGCTATTTTTCGTGGCTGGGATTGGACAGTGCTATTGAAGAGAAGGCAAGAGCTTGTATGTCATGTCAGGGTGTGCAGAATGCAGGGCACCCCTACACCCATATTCAGCATATTCACATTGACTTCTCTGGCCCACTAGAAGGAAGCATGTTCTTGGTGGTGGTAGATGTCCATTCTAAATGGTCAGAAGTCTCTATAATGTAAATCAAACTATTGCAGAGAGTACTATCCAAAAACTAAGGGGACTCTTTAGTCATTCTGGTCTGCCAGAATAACTTGAGTCACAATGGACCACAGTTTGTCTCTCAGGAGTCTGGAAATTTTCTGAAGAAATGTGAACTAGGACAGAGACAGTCTTAACTCTGAACAGTGTGCTTGCATATGTATCTGGGGAAGCTCCCACTCCCACAAGAGACCAACAGGCAGACTTACGCCAGTTTAATGTTGGTACAAGCCTGGTCTTGATGACCACATTGTAGGAGAGGGCTAGACATTCTGGGTATCACATTTTACTGATAAGGACAAGGATGTAGTCCAGAATCTGACAGTCATCCTTGTTATAGCTATACAGGAAGTGCCACCCCAAGCTGCAGAATCTGAACCAGGGATAGCCACTGTAGAACCTCCAGTTGGCTCTGTGAGGGGAGGTGTATAACAGAGTGGGTCTGTATGGAGGAAGGGGGCTTTGGGCTAACCAACCCTATTCTGTGACATAACACCTTTAAAGAACAGATGTTTAAGGAAGCAGTGGACAAGCTGGTGAATGGGGGCCAGCATGTCCTCCGGAACAGGATAAAAACTTAGCTGTTAACTAACTAGGGGGAAGAGAGAGGGCAGACAGCTTGGAGAAGAGAATGCCTGCCTGACAGCCCAGCCCAGGAGGGAGCCTGAGAAAACCCTTCCAGTGCACAGCCCAGGAAGGAGGGCAGTGGACTTCCTTAACCAAAAGGAAGCTGAAGTTCTGAGGCCAAGGACTTGGAGAGGAGGAAACCTGGGGGAAAAGGGACCAGGGGCCACAGTGGGACTGACAGCGCTCCTTGGGTCAACAGTAACTGGAGGAGAATCAGGAATCTGAAGCCCGGGTCAAGGGTAAAATTGGAAACCTGAAGTGGCAAGGGTTTGGACCTGAACGAGACTAAGTAGACTGTATTTCCTGACGACTTACTAAGTTGAACCCCAGGAAGGGGAACTTTAAATATTCTGGGCTGTAAACACATTATGGGAGAACTAGGAGGGAAATGCAAGGCCATGCCATGCAGTGATATGCTCCGGGACAAGATTACTTGGGTATTTATACACAGCAACTCAACACCTGGGGCTGGCCCATGCCAGCCAGTTCAGGCTTGCATGGATCAGGCAGCAGGGCTAGGACCCTGCAGGTTGGGAGGGTCCCAGAGCTTTGGCTCCACCGCAAGCCCAGAAGTCTACACAGCCATATGAGCCTGAGTCGGTTGGCACAGGCCAGCCATGGGTGTTTCTTTGCTGTGTAGACATATCTTTCATCACACACAGCCTGGGAAACAGAAACAATAATTATAGGCATTGGGACACAGTTAGAAGAATATGCCAGGGCAGTACTCTGTGTTAAAAGTGTATGTCCTCATTTTGCCAATATACTTTATAATGCTGATGCTGTACTGGATTCATCATTGCTCATGGATTTCCAAGAAACAATGTTAGCGGGTAATGCCTTTTTGCATCTGTGTTTGGCCTAGAGGCTGCAACCATTCATCTCTGATGTGGGCCTCAACGTAGCAGTCCTGCCTTCATAACCTCAAGAGTAGATTATTGAAATGCGCTCTTGTCTACTTGGGACTACCCTTGAGTAAACAGAGTTTCATCTAATGGAAAATGCAATGGTGGGAACTGCTGAGAGCCTATTACATCAAAGTTCTATGCTGTGCACTGGTTACCTGCTTGCTTCTAGGTGCAGGGAGAGGTTTAATTTTACTAGCACTGTGGAGAGTAGGGCTGAAGACAGCCTTTGCTCTTTGTGTTTGGGAACAGTGGGGCTGGCATTGTGTGTGGTTTTTTTCAGTAGTTCTTTCTGTTTTAAAATGAACTACACCACACAGATGTTTGAATTCAACACAGACATGCAAAATCTTTTACTTGACCTACCGTCACTCTGACAGCCCCTCTCACAGCATCACCATACATGAGATACCCCTCTGAAAGCCAATTAATAACTGAATACAGTACAGATTAACTAAATATTAACTAAAATGTGTATTTTGATGCTCACGGATACTGCTGTTGCATGAGGGCTGGTCTAAAACAGATTAACTGTTTTAATTCACACCACTGAAAGTTGCACCTTTCCTGTGAAATCAGAGACAGTGTTTACACAAAGCACAAACTAGCAGCAAAAGCATTCCTATCCCTTCACAGTACGCAAGACAGCTCACATTAACAGCTTTCTGTCGTCTCCTGTTAGCATCACATCCCTCTATTATTCCTTTTTACTAATACACTATGAATGGGGCTAATAATGCAACATTTCACATTAGCTAAAAAGGAATTTTAATTTGATCTGATGGGTAACTGCTAATATAACATGATAAGCCCCCTGGATAAGCACACTATATGTTTTCTCCACTTTTCCAGACTCCTTTAAACCTATTCAAAGGAGAATAAGGAAAGTGACCCTGAAAAGAAATCCAGACTTCCTCCTACCACTACCAAAAGATTCTGCTGTTCTGAATGATCTCAGAGCCCACTCTCTATAAACACTTCCTCTTGCTCTGTCTTGTAATATTATATAAAATCATGTATACTGTTAATTTACACTAAACTGTGTTGTCCAGCCTTTTTTAAAATAAGAATTTTGTGCTGGGGAGAAAAGCCAGATTTACAGCCTTGGAGTCTGTAGTCTAGAATTCACAGAGCAATATTACATGGCCAGCATCGCTCCAAATTTTCCCCTACTGTACTAATACAGAGGTGCCCAATCTATGATTGAACTCAGCCCACCAGAACATTGCATAAGGCCTGCAGCTGCTTCAACACAATATACTAACGGCCAATTTGTTAGCGTTTTGTCGTCATGTTTACATCATTTTAGTTAACCTAAGTGTGTAAACAGAGAATGTCATACACTGAAACGACCTATCTAAATACATACGAAACAAGCTGAACCTAAAATATATATCAATAAACGGGACTTTAAATCTTATCAAAATATGTAGAATCTGTTTGGCCCACATAAAGTTGTGCTTAGGTTTATGTGGCCCTCCTGTATAATAAGGCTGGGTACCATTGGACAAATGTAGCCTTCTACCCTTAAACTGGAGAGTCCACCTCCTGAGTAATGGGAGAGTTCCTACATATAATACTGTACTATATTTTTTTTGCTGGGCCAGATCCTTAGCTTGTGTAAATTTGTATAGCACCATTGACTTCAATAGAGTTATGCTGACTTACACCACCTCGGGATCTGGCCCTCTTTTGAGAGCTAGTTTACATTTATTTATTAATTGATTAGTAACTAAACTGATTAGCCACTTATTAGCCATTTATTAATTGATTAGTAACTAAACTGATTAGCCATCTCCCCATAATCCCTGTGTAACAATTAAGAAGTAACCTCTTTTGTGTTTCAATTGTTTAGATTTTAATTTTAAAATCTTCATTACCGAAATGGATCTGGCCTAGCCCTGCACAGAGAATTATGCTTTGCATTGTACAAATGAATTGCTCATTTGCTTATTAATAAAGTCAGGTTCAAGAAAGGTGTTACCCAAACACTCTTTAGTAACACATCAAAAAGCTAATTGAAGAATATGCATGACATTTTGTCCCTGGTGAACAACAGATGTGGAAGAACTCATCTGAAATAGACAAGGATAGCAATCAAATTTAGGAGGTGAATTATTAAACAGAACGTATAATAATAATACAACAACATATGTCTGATGTCAGAAGAAGAAGGAAAATATATTTTGTGTGTATATTACTAATTTCAAATAGGAGGACAGCTTAGTCAAAATGAATATCTTATATTGACCCAATTTTAAGGAATTCACATATTTTGCAACTGTGACACGTTTGCATTACACAGACAAGAAGGGTGAAGTAATATATTTTATTGGACCAACTTCTGTTGGTGAGAGAGACAGGTTTTTGAGCTTATACAAAGCTTGGAAGCTTGTCTCTCTCACCAACCAAAATTGGTCCAGTAAACGATATTACCTCTCTCTAATAACCTGGGACCAAACCAACGCAGCTACAACAGTGTATACAACCTTTGCATTTTAAAGCACTGGGGGAGACTATATCAGAATTGAACTTTACAGTTCCTTGTCTTCCTGATTTGTCATGTGCCAAGGTAACTTGGACAGGTTGATAGACAGCAGTCAAATGTCAAAGAGCTTAACAGTTATGGGGGCTGGGAGGAAGTGATATTGTTTCTACTGTCTTTCCTATGTAATTGAAGTTTATTGTAGTAGCTGGTAGGATGTGTATATTGAATCCCTATTAAATTATTATGGTTTTAACTATCCCTTTAATTTCTGTTTTTTTATTATAGTCTTAAAATAAATATATATTTAATCTGCTATGAATTGGGTTTTGACTATTAAACAGGTAACTGACTAGCTAGTTAATGGTTGCACAGGAGACAGGTACTGTAATTTCTGCATGTAAGTATGGCCACAGAGAGTCCTACAGGAACAGTGCAGACACAAATTGGGTGAAGATCCTGGCAACAGCAAGGCACCATCATGTCCCGGCAGATTGATGCATACAAGGCTTTACTGTTTTCACTCCTCTGTTGTGTGATAGCAGAGGTCAGGGCTTCGCACAGTAGCATCCCATTGGAAAAGAAATTAGTGCTGGTGAGTCTAGATATATTCTTAGCATAAACTGTTTTATTTAAACTATATACACACCAGTCCTTGAATGGAGGTGGACACAAATGGCATGCAGACAAACCCCTCTTTCAGGAATTTCAGCCCAAATGCCCCAAAATGCTCTCAGAACACCATTGCCCCAAGAATTTCCTGCAGTTGAGAGATTAAGGCAGAGAGCAAACAATCTTGCTGTTCCCCACAGCTTTCCCCAGAAGATCAGTATTACCAAACTAACCTAGAACAACATTTCTTCAAAGACTGATGTGATGTTATCTGATTAAAATATGACCATATAGATCATTGTTGCAACCACTGTTATATATTTGCAACAAATCTAGTACAAAATGTGGCATGTAAGATGTCTATGAAAAGGTTATGAATGCCTGGTTATGATTATGCTATCTGTAGGCATGTATCATTTTTGTGTTTGAAGTTATGCAAATTGACTCTATACCCAGATTCACTAAGGGCAAGTCATGCCTGATCAACCTGATTGCCTTCTATGATGAGATAACTGGCTCTTTAGATATGGGGAAAGTGGTGGACGTGGTATATCTTGATGTTAGCAAAGCTTTTTATATGGTATCCCATAGTATTCTTGTCAGCAAGTTAAAAAAGTATTGATTGGATGAATGGACTATAAGGTAGATAGAAAGCTGGCTAGATTGTCGGGCTCAATAGTTAGTGATAAATGGCTCAATGTCTAGTTGGCAGCCAGTGTCAAGTGGAGTGCCCCAGAGGTCGGTCCTGGGGTCAGTTTTGTTCAATAACTTCATTAACAATCTGGATGATGGGATGGATTGCACCCTCAGCAAGTTTGCGGATGACATTAAGCTGGGGGAGAAAAGTAGATACGCTGGAGGATAGTGAGAGGTGTGACCTAGACAAATTGGAGAATTGGGCCAAAATAAAGCTGATGAGGTTCATCAAGGACAAATGCAGAATCCTGCACTTAGGACGAAAGAATCCCATGTACTGCTACAAGCTGGAGACTGACTGGCTAAGCGGCAGTTCTGCAGAAAAGAACCTGGGGATTACAGTGGACGAGAAGCTGTATATGAGTCAACAGTATGCCCTTGTTGCCAAGAAGGCTAATGGCATATTGGGCTACATTAATAGGAGCATTGCCAGCAGACTGAGAGAAGTGATTATTCCCCTCTCTCTGGCACTGGTGAGGCCACATCTGGAGTATTGCATCCAGTTTTGGGCTCCCCACTACAGAAAGGATGTGGACAAATTAGAGAGAGTCAAATGGAGGTATCGAAAATGATTAGAGAGCTGGGGCACATGACTTACGAGGAGAGGCTGAGGAAACTGGGCTTGTTTAGTCTGCAAAAGAGAAGAGTGAGGAGGGATTTCATAGCAGCCTTCAACTACCTAAAGAGGGGTTCTAAAGAGGAAGGAGGTTGGCTGTTCTCAGTGGTGACAGATGACAGAATAAGGAGCAATGGTCTCAAGTTGCAGTTGGGGAGGTCTAGGCTGGATATTAGGAAAACCCATTTTACTGGGAGGTAGTGAAGCACTGAAATGGCTTACCTAGGGAGGTGCTGGAATCTCCATCCTTAGAGGTTTTTAAGGCCCGGCTTGACAAAGCCCTGGCTGGCATGATTTAGTTGGTGTTGGTCCTGCTTTGAGCAGGGGATTGGACTAGATGACCTCCTGACATCTCTTCCAGCCCTAATGTTCTATGATTCCAAGAGTTCAAACATTTGCTCCTGGGGTAACGGCCATCATAGAGCTAGCCAGAACATCTTGGAAGGACAATTCAAACTGAGTAGTCCATCAAAAGGACACATTTCACAATGAACCAAGGGAGATGCCTATCTACAGATAATGGACTTTCCTACTGTCACTAAGCAAAAATATGCATGGACATGTGACTTGCCCATATGATTCCAAACCCCATCTTGTCACCCGTAACTTTCCACTAGCTGTGCGGAGGGCTTTGTCTGAAAATTTCCCTCCACATGGCAGAAGCTTTAAAAGGCCCTGGAAACACCTCCATTTGGCCTCTTTTCTGCTCCAGTCTCTGGACTATGAACTTATATTAACAGAAGCATTGTAACCAAGAAACTGAGGACATTCTAGTGATTTGAAAGCAGCCAGAAACTTGACTTAAGCCAGCAGTTTATTCCATCAGTGGTACAAGTCTGAAACAAGAACTTTGCAATTATTGTATGTATTTGATTCCTTTAACCACTTTTAACACTCACTTTTCTTTCTTTTTGTGAATAAACCTTTAGATTTTAGATACTAAAGGATTGGCAGCATCGTGATTTTTGGGTAAGATCTAAGTTGGGTGTGGGGCTGGTCCTTTGGGATCAGAAGAACCTTTTATTTGAAGAGACTGGTTTTAAAGAACCACTCATCTCTAAGTCTAGTGTTTTCGGTGGTAATACAAGGACTGGGATGCCTAATGAAACTGCTTTTATGACTTCTTGTTAGCCAGTATGGTGAAGCAGAAGTTGACTTTTGTTGCTGGTTTAGTATATCCTATCAGGAATTAGCCACCAGTCTTAGGGTGTATCTGCCCTATTTCTCAGCAGTTTTTCCTGAAATTGGCATTCTCAGTTGTGGCCCACTGAGTCAGGGTTAAAACTGAATACTGCTCACATGAAAAACAAAACAAAACAAAACAAACAAACAAAACCCCAAAATAAAACTGAAAAACCATGAGTAACAGAGCCATGTAGTGAGTCTCACCATAAAAATATTGCAGCACATGGAGTATCACAAGGAATAAGGAGAGACTACATTATCTAAAAATCCAACAAACTTTCATGCAGCCGGAACCCTTACATGGCAGTGCCTGACTCCCTTAGAGCTGGTAACAGGAAGCATCACTCACCACAAAAGAACACTTGTTTCAATTCTCTTTTCCCACAGCTCTCTTAAATCACATCCATTTGCAACCCAGATAACAGAGGAGGGGAGGCCCACTAAAATATGAACTCTACAGTTAAGAGTATTAGATTGATGAGCATTATGAGTACACCCACTTGAATAAAATGAGGGTTGTAACAGCTCTTTGGAGATATTTACAAAATATTTTTCAACATGGTGACTTCTGCAGCAAAAGACCAGTTACCAGAGAACAAGAATGACAGCATGGACAGCAGCAGGACTGGCTGTTCATTCATCTTGTAATGCTTCTCCTCCTAATAAGCACCCAGAGCAAGAAACCACAATCAATATATATCTTCACATTTTTCTTTTGAGTCGCAGTGATGACACTTAGCCCAAGTTAAATGTGGTCACTTTACAGCAGACTTGAAGAAGTAATGGCAATCTGTAGCTTCAGGTAATCAGCAGAAATAAAACATAGCACCAAGGAGATGAAAGCTCTATTTATAGTTCTTCCTGCTGACATATGAAATAGTGAACACTTCAGCCAAAGTGAAGCACATAACCAGCTGCTCAGCAGCTGAGATTTCATTGAGAGTGTAGGAAGTGCGGTCAAAGAATACACATTTTAAATAGAGAAAAGAGTGCAAGTAAAGGATGTTTAAGAATGCTGTACATATCATTATTTTATTGTACTAGTCAGACAGATATACATTCAGGGTTATACTCTCAAAACCTGAAGGTGAAGATGTGTATGCAAAAAAATTCATGAACACATGTGGACATGATTACACTAGCATTTACATTAGCATTTACTACCACTGCATGTGCAATTTGAGTAACTGTGCATCCAAATGTGTACTTCACACCCCTGTACCTTTTTGCATCAATGATTCCTCAGTTTGCACCTCCAGTGACACAATTCAATGATTGTGCAAGGAGGATCATATTTCTTATATGCATCAAATACATTAACTTTGCCCATAATTTGAACCCCTCCCAATCAGCCTTCAGATCAGGATATTGCACAGGTGGAACAGCTTAAAGATGGCTTCACTCAATATTTTTGAATAGGTTCTAAGGAGTCATGATGGGCAAATGCTCCCTTTCTCTAAAGTGCTTTCTCATGGGGATTGAACTCCACAACTCAGTTCTCAATCCTTTCTCCTCTACTATGTTGGCCAAGGACAGATAGTGAGATATTAATGGTCCCACTGACACCAATCTGCTGATCTCATTTAATTAAATATAATTTTCTCAGAAGACACAGCCTGTGTTGCCAAGACATCTCAATAATTGAGAGAAATAATGGCATAGATATAAAGCAGCAACTTCACGCTCATGCAAGTCAGACATAACATTGACAAGAGATGGAATATCCCTTATACGACAAGAGACGAAATATCGACCAGGAATGCGTCAGGGATCAATTTATTGCATCTAGATGAGACGTGATAAATCAATCCCCAATACATCAAGCGCTACCCACCTATCCGGCGGGTAGTGGAGCCCTCAGAGTCTCCCTTTCTTTCTCCCTAGTTCCTTCAGACCAGAACTCTTGCCCACCCATCCTCTACCTTTTACTCAGAGGCTGTGTTGCCAACTGTCACAATATTTTTTGCTTTTCTTAAAGATCCAGATCCTGGAGTTATGTGATTATGTGAGACTCTCAGCTTTTATTAAAAAAAAAGTTTCTAGTCCTTGCGGTTGCAGGGGAAAGCCTAAAATGTGAACCCCAAAAGACTCATGCACCAGAAAGTAAATAAAAATATGTTTACATCTATTTATTTTAAAAATCTCATGATTTTTAACCCGGTCTCAATATTTTGGGGGCCTGAGTTATGGTTTTTGAGTGCTCAGAGTTGGCAATACTGCACACGGAAATAGGAAACTATTCATGGACTATTTACATATTCTCATCCCTACACAAGCATGCATTAATAAGAGATGCTCTTCGTTACGCAGGCTTCTGTGATAAACAGAACATGCATGTGCTATTGCTGTAGAGCAGAAGCCTTACTGAATATAATCTCAGTGTATGAACAGCTCACATCTCAGAATCATAGGACTGAGTAATCAATAATCATAGTCTGTAAGATAGAAAAATGTCTTCCGATGGTTTCCTTCAGATCTGTGCACTGGTCTCTGGATTTTTGTTCAGTATTCCATTCTTATGCCCCTTCCCTAAAGGCTGCATGGACCTACACTGTTCTCCAGCATAACTGCATCTGGCACTTGACCTGAATATGTTTCTACTGATTAGGCAGTGACATTCTCATCTGGAAACTCAGTTTGTAAGGTGCATAGAGGGCACACTCCAGTTATTCTGAAATACTGAATGAACATCTTCTAGGATTTACTTCACATATCTTATACTTCTTAAGGCTTAGATGACTAATGTGATATGGAGATCTTCATCTCAAGAACTGTCTGAACACAGCTTAAAGATGATACCATCTTATGTTTATTTGGTGGCCTATGTGAAATGAGTTGATGGTTCTCTGTCCAGTTTCTGGTGGGACAAATCTCCACGTCACAAAGACCGCCATAAAAAATGACACTAATTTGTCCCCTTATTGCTAGTCGCAACACAAAAACCAAAGACTTGCTAGCCCATGAACAGCAACCTGCTAATTAGCCCATGTGGTTTCTCCAGGTCAAAGATGAGGCATAATGGCACTAGGTGGAGGCAGAAACTTACACTGTGTTATGCTTGTTCTGTTGATAAACAGGAGACCTAATTCACAGGTTCATCAATCTGCCACCTTTCACTAGCACTGAATTTATTTCAATAGCCTCATGTTCATTTCACCATACGTACATTTTATTTTTAGATTTATAACAATGCTCCCAATTATCTTGACTCAAAGCATATATACAACACCTAAGAAAATACACGTTTGCTGTTTTTCAGAACAAAGGACATTTCCTAAAACAAAACAAAACCAACTTCACTCACCTCCTCAACCCCCTTGCAAAAGGCCTTGTACTGTGCCTTCAAGGTCAACATACTCATCCTCTGTCAGACCAGAGCAGGATGCAAACTTCAGAAATGAAGGCTCTCCATTAAGATTGCCTGGCCATCAGCTATAGACTACTAGTTTGATTACCTGAGCTGACCTCCATTACTACCATGTACATAAAAAGTAATGTGCCCCATCTCATAGCCAAGATCCAAGGGCTTCATAGTTCAATATTAACACCTTGAATTCCATTCTGGTTTCAATGGAAAGCCAATACAGTTGTGGAAGAACAGTTTTTGAATATTCCCAGTGATTAACAGCACTTAACAGACAGGCCCATTCTCCACCACTTGTGACTTCCAAGTGTGCTATTGCCAATGCTTGCATTTTTATTGAGTCTCAAGGTATTTGGTGGCTTTGTTAGAGTCCCTGCTAGTGGAATCAGGTTATTAACTGAGAATCTCAGCCTCTGTTTCAGAAAGTAAGATTCTAGATCTCATAGCTGCAGAGAAGAGCTTGAAAACATGAATCTTAACCATTCAAATACCAGAAAGCAAATAAAAAGAACCCATGTTTATTATTTTTAAAATCTCATTATTTTGGAGGGCTTGCCTCATGGTTTTGAACACTTGGGATTGGCGATACTTAAGAGGTCTTTGTGTGTTACCTCAAATAGAGTATGTTGCAGTAATCCAGTCTGGAAGCCACAAAGAATAGATCACTGTTTCAAGGCCCAAATTTCCAAACAAATTATTATTTTATTTCTCCAAAACTAACCTCTGGGTTCTCTCAGAGAGGTAAAAACAGAACCACTCCAATTAAATTCCATCTACCTCAGCAAGTTACCAAAATCTCAGAAAATAGACTGCCAATAGATCTAACAGAATTAGCTTGAACATAACCATTGTCCATAATTAGAAGGAGAAAACCAGCAAGTCCAATGTAGTCTCCATACTATACTCAAGTCAAAAATACATCCGAAAGGGATCCAGGAAATCTAGGGCCTCTCGATGAAACCAAAGTTGCTTCATCACAATCTTCTTAATAAATTTTCTCATAAAGAGAAAAGTTGAAGATGATTGTCAAGCTTGCCAATGTCCTGAGTTGCCAATGGTTTCCTGAGTAAGGACAGAGCAACCACTCACTGGAGTAAAGCTGGCATCCTACCCTTCCTTAGGGAGGCATAGTCAGATCCTCATCCATCTCAGATGTTCAGTAAAGAAGGAACCCCCATAATCTATTACAATAATGACTGAATAACCTGTGTGTTTCAATAGATACAGAAAATAATGTGATTTTATACAAGTTGCTGGGCTGGTATTGGGGCATGACACATGCAGTTACATGTGGTGCCTATGGGATTAGTCACATGACCACAGTGCCTCAAGCTGGTAACAAGGGAAGGAGTGACTGCCAGACAGAGGCTGTCAGTGCCTGCAATACCAGAGGCCTAGCCTGCACCTCTACAACATTCTTATTTCTTCTAGAGGGAGTTAAAATCTTGGTCCTTGGGTGGGAGAAGAAGAGATTAATTCAACCAGCAACAGCTCTCACAAGCCCCCTTCCACTGGGCCTAGCAGAAGATAGGGAATGAAAATCTCCCAGGCATTCCCCATATCCTGTGTTTCAAGGAGGACAAGATGTAAAGATTGTTCTGTCAGCAGCAGGTTGTGGCAGCATCCCCTTCCCTGAACCTCTCGGATGATGAAGAGTGGAGATTCCACTAACTTCCCACAACTTCTTTCTGCTAAGTCTCTACTCCCCTCTCCTCCCCACCTGTCCCCTCCTTCAGTGTAGGGAAGGGTAGCCAGGAACAGAAAGTCAGGAGAAGTGTGTGAAAGTAAGAGTTCACCAACTGGAAATGGAATATATATATGTGGAAATGCAGTGGAATGAGAGGACTGCATGAGTGGGACAGTGTATATAGGGGTACGAGTGTAACAAGAGGGAGGAAGGGTGTGTGTAAACGGGCAGCAGGAACTAGGGGACATATATTGAATGGCTCACCTGACATGAGGGATCTGTATATGAGGGGTCAGGAACCTTTCAGAAGTGGTGTGCCGAGTCTTCATTTATTCACTCTAATTTAAGGTTTTGCGTGCGAGTAATGCATTTTAACGTTTTTAGAAGGTCTCTTTCTCTAAGGCTAGAATATATAACTAAACTATTGTTGTATATAAAGTAAATAAGGTTTCTAAAATGTTTAAGAGGCTTCATTTAAAATTAAATTAAAATGCAGAGCCCCTCCCAGACCAGTGGTCAGGACTCCGGCAGTGTAAGTGCCACTGAAAATCAGCTCGTGTGCTGCCTTTGGCACCAGTGCCAAAGGTTGCCTACCCCTGATGTAGACAAACCTAATCTTTAACTGCCTGTTTTCACTTCTTCTTTATTACGCAAGAGGATGCATACCACCATCTCATGCTGTTTCAAAACATGCCTACAGGCTATGTATCAAACAAATGCTGCTCTGAGCAGAAATACCTCACTTCTACTTGTAACCCGGCCTGTGATTATTTTACCCTAAAGAAATCAACTGTGCAGAGCTCTCAGAATCCGATGTAATTCAAACGAATCTGGGGAAATGGGCAGAATGAGAAGAATTCCCAGATTCAGACTGAGGTTATCATCAAAGGAGACCTCCAGTCAAGATTGACCCCCTCTTTATCTACAAAGTCCCCAGATGCAGCTTCCATAATGTGTGTTACAACTGCTTGTCATCTTCGAACTGCATGAGAAAAATAAGACAGACAGAAATTCTGAAGTTAATTGTAACTCTTCATAAGTTTGCTTCATTTTAATTCTGCAGCTGTTACATTTTGAAAAATCCCCAAAGAAAACTTAAAGAAATAAACACAAAGTAATTAAATTGAAGTTAATGCCTAGGAAAGGTGAAATCAATTTACCCACATAAAATGTACAACACAGGCAGAGGTGCTGTAAGTCTTCCCATCACACTGCCTAGCCAATATGCTACAAACATGACCTGAAATTGACCTCTAGGGATTCAGGCTCTATGACCTATTGGCCTCCTTGCTGAGGTTGCCAATTAGTATCAATCCTCATGGTGTTTTCTGTGATGCATGTCTACTGGGAAATGGGTTGGAATCACTAAGCCATTTTGTGTGAAGACCCAGAGGTTCCGTTTCCATTACCAGTCCCCTTGGGCATCCAGTATCCCTGACATGTTGAGATGTAACTTGAAAGTTTGTGCATGAAGAAAGATATTGAGATTTACAAATTGTAACAGTAGAGGAGCAATTCTATCTCTGAACATAATTGCTGCCACTTTTACTACACAGTCACAGTGCTGCCAACTTTTATCCTTCAGACAGGTAAAGACACACAACTTAGACTGTGCCTCTGGGGCTTAGGATATAAACACACCATATTTAAAATACATTTCTGGTTTCTGTTATTTGTGCCTCTGTTACTCATGTAATGTGACTGGAAGATAGGTTCTGGTAGTGAATCTCTGCTCACTTTATCTGAGATGGATATAAACTGGATATCAACAAGTTTAGACTTGAAATTAGACAAAGATTGCTAACTATCAGAGGAGTAAAATTCTGGAACAGCCTTCCAAGGGGGCAAAAAAACCCAACTGGCTTCAGCACTGAGTTTTATGGAGGGAATAGCGTGATGAGACTACCTACAATAGCATGTAGCCGATCTGAGATTGCTAGCAGCAAATATCTCCAACGGCCAGTGCTGGGACACTAAGTGGGGAGGGCTATAAATTACTACAGAGAATTCTTTCCTGGGTATCTGGCGAGTGGGTCTTGCCCACATGTTTAGAATCTAAGTGACTGACATATTTAGGATCCGGAAGGAATTTTTGCCAGGTCATATTGGTAGATAACCTGGGATTTTTCCACCTTCCTCTGCAGCATGGGGCATAGGTCACCTGAAGGTTTAAACTAGTGTGAATGGTGTATTCTCAGTATTATGCTTTCTTCAGATCATAAATTGAGGACATCACTAACTCAGCTAGAGATTAGGGGTTTATTACAAGAAGGCATAGGTGAGGTTCTGTGGCCTGCAGTGTACAGGAGGTCAGACTAGATGATCATGATGGTCCCTTCTGGCCTTAAAGTCTATGGACACAGGATGTTTAGGGTCAGTACCATGGGAGACTGAAGACAGAAGTTATTACATTACTATGTTATTAATTGCTAATATTTATATAGAACCATAGGTATGTATATTGATTTACAAATAAACTGATAGGCCCAAGCCCCAAGGAGCTTACAGTATAAGTTAAAAGTAATAAAAAAGAGATACCTACAAACAAAGGGGGCAGAAGACAAGAGAAGATGAATTACACCAATGAAAGATCATGAGCTGTGCTTATAATGCGTACTTCTTGTTAGTTCCAGTTTGGATATTTTGTAAATAAATGTATTATATTAGACTTTGCAGGCAGTGTCTCAAATGAAGGCTTCTGAGGGGTCATTTCATTACTCATTTTTCAAATAATATAATTTGAGTTTTTAAAGTGTATCATCTGTTATTTTTCACACAATAAAATAACAATAGTAACAGGGTACTGTTACTAACTCTTGTTATTTTATTGTGAATCTTGTGATACTTGATGCTTATCTTAAAGCCTAGATGCTATTGATTATGTGAGAATTTCAGCTTTTATTTTTTTAAAAAGTACATTTCTAATCCTCATGGTCGCAGAGAAAATCTTGAAAACATGAACTCTAAAGACCACTATACCAGAAGGTAAACTAAAAGAATCCAGAAATTATCACTTTTTAAAAAATCTCTTGATTTTTAAGCCAATCTCATGACTTTTGGGGACTGGCATGATTTCTGAATGGTTGGTGTTGGCACTACTGCCATAAGACAAGTTGAGATGTTTTACTCTTTATCACTTGAAGATTATTGAATGATGTGGCTGCAGACAGTTTCTTTTTCATCTTTGGTGGAAAATACTGGTTAATTTCAGAATTATTTTAAAAAGAACCAGTTTTAAATATAACACTGATAGCTAGGCCTGCTGGGTGCCTGCTTGAATGGAAAAATGGTAGACAGCTTCAGTAGACTATCATGTGTGAAAATCTGGAGTTCAGAAACTTGCTGAGCTTGGTTAGAGATCTATTTAAGATAGGCAGCCGTGTTAGTCTGTATCTGTAAATAAGATGAGGAAGACTTGTGGCACTTTAGAGACTAACCAGTTTATTTCAGATGAAGTGGGCTATAGCCCACGAAAGCTTATGCTGAAATAAACTGGTTAATCTCTAAGGTGCCACAAGTCTTCCTCATCTTATTTAGAGACCTAGTTCACAACTTGTGAATAAAATATAAGGAACTAATTGAGTATTTCTTTTTCAAATCTTAAAAGCAAGCCACTTTTTATACATCTTATCTGGGCACTCTGGGTGCAATTATGGGCAAAGGATGTGTAACTTATGAACAAAGCACAGGCCCAGTGGCTCTAGTGGCTGAAATGAATCCTCTTTCCCCACTCCCAGACTTTTATGCAACTAAGCTCTTTATGCTCTAGCATAGGGCACCCTCATGGTGTGCACTCTGCACAGTACATGGGATTTGAACTCTTCACAACTCCCTCAGATCCTGCTTCTCTTTTTGCAACAGAGTAGCAATTGTTTCTGCAGCCAGGGAAGCCTGTGCAGTCACAGATGCAGAGTTTGCCCCTTAGAGAATATAGTTTGTTTTTTCCTTGTGGAAATCAAATCAGCTCCTTTCTCGGAGATGAAGAACAAACCATGCAAAGCGGCCACAAGACAGAACTAGGCTGCTAGTGATAACTAATGAAATGCTTCATCTTTCCCTACCAACAAACAAGCAAATAAATTTGATATTATTCAAAGCTTAGCCAATAAATTCACTTTTAGCTGCAGCCTCCCTGGCAGTGTTAGGTGTGGGCTAAGATGAAGTTGTTCACACTTTTTCTTTTATCAGGTTCTGAATCTGGTAAGCTTTGCACACTGAGATGGGGAAAAGAGGCTGAGCAATAACTACCAGACTCTCCCCTGCCTCTTCAAGGATTATTCTAACCTACCTGCACTTGTAGAAATAGCTCTCAATTTTTTTTCAATATAAACATAGAGAGACAATCTCTACACAGCCATGAGGGATTCCCCGCCCCCACCCCCTACTCAACCCATTTCCCTTCTTGGCTGTGTGTGTGTACTAGAAGGGAATGCTTTTAGGGATGGGTGAATATAATTATATAAGACAACATAGAAGCTGCACTCAGACTCTTATTCCCTCCACAGCCAGAGCCTCGATTTTCTGAGAATTAAATCCCCATAATGAAGGGATGCCTTCAAGTGCTGTTTTTACTGTTCTACATCCCTCATTCCACCCTCTGAGTGCACACAAGTAATGACTGAACGAATGGCTGGGAGTTTAAAGACCTCACAGTCGACGCAGCATTGCTAGGTCAGTGTTATGTAAATAATCAGGTTATATGCTAAATAAACAGAAAGAGCACTGCAGCAGCACTCCTTCTTCTGCCCCACCCTGCCCTGTCCCGCTTGAATGGAAGGATGTTAAGAGGCTTAGGAGGGTTGTTAAATGGGAAAACATAATGGACAACAGGAACATGAAGGAGCCTTTGCCCTTCTTTTTAAATAAGAGCTTCTGTACTGCTGAAGGCCTGACGATGTTTATGTAGTGCCTGCAAAGCAGCACAGTGAAACACAGAGGCTGAGATTTTAATCACACAATGCTCAGGAAATTCTGAATTAAAGGGCCAGGTTCTCTACTGCATCAAATTTTTGCTGCCCACAGTGGGATGATGGGGAGGGAAGACATCTAGGAGATGGTTTCAGATCTCTGATTCTCAGTCCATCCCTGACCCTGGTGCAAGCTAGAGCATCCTCATAGCTGTTTTAATTCTAGAAACAATCTCCAGATGGCCATTTGCCTGTGGCTCCAGCCATGTCTCCTTGCTGCTCGTAACATGTTCTGGTTTTAGGGTCTCTGGGGGTAGGTGACATGGGAGCCATGTACACTGGTTCTAATCCTGCTAGGTACTCCTCACCAAAGTGATGGAGCCATGCTGGGCTCAGAAGGGATGAAACAGGGCAGACGATCTGCCACAGAGTTCCCAGAATAAATTTAGGGCTCAATCCTGAAAGGTGCTGAGCACCCTTTGTGCTTCTCTTGCAGTTTCAACAAGAGTTAAGGCATCAGTGCCATGCCAGGAGTACTTGGCATCTCTTAGAAAGGAAGTTTGGTCTTGTGTTTAAAAGCATTGAGCTGGATTCAATTTCCAGCTCTACCACAGAATCACTTTGTGTTCTTGGGCAAGTCACTTATCTCAGCCAGGACCTGTATCCTTGTATGTACACTGCCGAGTACAATGGATCCCCAACTTTAGTCAGAGCTGCTAGGCACCACTAAACTACAATAATAACAACCAAAATAATACCTCAGTTCTGCCCCCTCACATGAGTATATTACAATACAATTTTTCACGAATGATCACACAATGTATTGTGACAGAGTCAGACCAGAAGGATATAGGAGAGTGCTGGAAGGCAGGTATATTAGTCTCAGGATGTGCAGGTCCCCGTTCCCAGGATAGCCAAACAAAGGCTACTCCAGGCCAATCAAGACACCTGGGGCCAATTAAGAACCTTCTAGAAAGGAGTAGAAACAGCTAGACTGATTGGGACACCTGAAGCCAATCAAGGACTGGCTGAAACCAGATAAAAACCTCCCAGTTAGTCAGGTGGGCTGTGGGTGTCAGGAGCTGTGGAAGGAAGTGGTGCTGTTGGTGAGAGTGAGTGGTGGACAATATATCATACGCAAGGAAGGAGGCCCTGAGGTAAGGGTGAAGTGGAGTTTGAAGAAGCAATGACTGCTGTGGGGAAGTAGCCCAGGGAATTGTATTGTGTTTTGTGGATAAAAGGTCAGCCATCTTAGCTGATACTATTAGGGTCCCTGGGCTGGAGACCAGAGTAGAGGGTGGGCCTGGGCTCCCCCCTTTCTGCCTCCCCTAATTAGTCTCTGAGATTGGGAGACAATAGAGACTGTGCCAGGAAGGATAGCTTCTCCTCACTGGCTAGTGATGAAAATGGCTCAATAGGCTGTGACCTTGTCTCCAGAGAGAGAAGGGCTCCGTGGAGGGTCACAGTGAGCCGCTGAGGCTAGTAAAAAATCCACAAGGAAACGCAGGATCCACGAAGATAAGGACAGAGCTTTGTCACAGCTGATGTTAGAGGTGGGATCATCATACACAGCGTGGCAGAAGAAAGAAGTTTAAAAAAAAAAGTGCAGAGGGGTTTTGGAATTTTTATTTTGTTGTTTAGTTGGTTGGTTGGTTGGTTGTCCATTTGTTTTGTACCACAATGGAGGAGGTGATAAGAGCTCTGGTACAAGCCACGGCAGCCCAGCAGGAAGCCACCCGGGTTCAGGCCAAGGCACAACAGGAGTCTATGCGGCTTCAGCAGGAAACTAATCAATTATTGATGAACCAGGCAATCCAAGATCGTGCCCTCTTGCGAGAGGTAGTGGATCAGCTAAAGATCCTCACCACCCAGCCCCGAGGGTCTGATGGGATGCGAACCCTGAGGGCCACTGTTTGTCTGCCAAAGATGACATCGGAAGATGACGTTGAGGCATATCTCCTCTCGTTTGAGAGGACTGCTCAGCGTGAGGCATGGCCCCAGGAGCAGTGGGCTAGCATTCTCGCCCCTTTTTTGTGAGGAGAGGCCCAGAAGGCCTACTTTGACCTGCCTGCCTCAGATGCCATTGACTATCTCCGGCTGAAGGCAGAGATCCTAGCACGAGCAGGGGTGACAGCAGCAGTATGGGCCCAGAGGTTCCATGAGTGGAAATACTAGGAGAATAAACCCCCAAGGTCCCAACTATTTGACCTCATACACCTTGCACGGAAGTGGTTACAGCCCGAGGCGTGCAACCCGAATGAGATTTTGGAGACCCTGGTCATAGATCATTACATGCGGGGACTGCCACCAGATCTCTGCAAATGGGTAGGCCAGAATGATCCGTCCACCTATGATGAGATGATCACACTGGTAGAAAGACGGATGAAAGCCAGGGAGTTGACCCGACTACCTAAGGAAGGCCCCTTTCGGAGCAAGCACCCAAACCCAACCCCAGAAGGTTGGATGACCAAAACCCCAGGAAATCCTAGGTGGAAGAAGGGGCGGGCTGAAAACCATGGGGGACCCCAGAAGGAAGGGATTGGTCTAAGTGGGGGGAACCTTGGGTCTAAATCCCCTAACTCCTGTGATAGGGAAATGATTAGAAGCAAGTATAGATGTTATGCATGTGGGGAGTGGGGACACATAGCAGCACAGTGTCCCAATACCAAGGAGCCTATGCAATGTAACTTTGGGGACTGGGAAGTCCCGTGCTCCCTTATCCACCTTGCAGGGGTTGCGTTAGCCCCACATAACTACACCAGACCGGTGAAGATAAATGGAGTAGAGACGACAGCACTTGTGGACTCTGGGAGTGCTATCACCCTTATATCGGGTACACTGATAAAAAGTAGGCAGCTGCTGCAAGCCAAACGCGTAGCAGTGACATGCGTGCATGGGGTCGTAAGCCATTACCCCACCATCCCGGTGGAGTTAGAGGTTTAGGGGAACCCCATTGAGGTGACCGTGGGCGTAGTTCCTAAACTCCCATATCCGAAAGTCATTGGGAGGGACTATCCAGGGTTTGATAATTTACTCCCCCCAGAGAGGCTGGAGGAAAGTGGGAACCCTGAGGACAGCAGCTTGCCGCCAGGGGAATGTCAACCCCCAATGTTCGCTGAAATTTCAGAGGATCTGTTCTCAGCCCCCAAAAGGACCCGGAAGACTAAAAAAGAAAGGAAGGCCGCAAAGGCCTTAGGAACCCGGATCCTGTCCCAGGGTCAGAAAACTGCTCTAGTAGGTAGACAGACATGAGCAGCCAACAGAGAAACTTCCACCCCAGAAAATGAACCAGAGGCCGCCCCCAGCTGTGATGGCGATGAACCATTGGAAGAAGCAGGAGCCAGCCCCTGGGAGCTCAGGCACGTTAGTTCTGGGAGAGAGTCTTTCGGGCGGGACCAGGCAGAGGACCCTAGATAAGATAATGCCAGAAAAGAGGTAGCCAAGATAGATGGGATACCCATTGATGGGAAGGCCCGGGGTCCAGGACCTTACTTTATCATGAAGAAAGATCTCCTGTACCATGTGGTGCAAATACAGGAGCAAGAGATACATCAACTTCTGGTGCCAAAAAAACATCAAAAGGCCATATTGAGCCTCACCCACAGTCACCTATTTGGAGGACACCTAGGGGTAGAGAAAACCCAGGCACGGATCTTGAGGAGGTTCTTCTGGCCAGGAGTACATGAAGATGTTCAAAGATACTGCATCTCTTGTCCAGAGTGTCAGTTACATAGCCCTCGCCTGCACTTGCGGGCTCCTTTAATACCTCTTCCAATAATAGAGGTCCCTTTTGAACGCATAGCCATGGATCTGATAGGACCCCTTGAGAAGACAGCTCGGGGCCACCAATATGTGCTTGTTGTTCTGGACTATGCAACCCGGTACCCAGAAGCCGTTCCCCTACGCAATACAGCTTCTAAGACAATAGCTAAGGAGCTACTACAGATCTTTGCCCGAGTTGGGCTACCCAAGGAGATATTGACTGACCAAGGTACACCTTTTGTGTCCAAACTGATGAAAGATCTCTGTTCATTACTCCATGCACAAGCCTTACGGACTTCTGTATACCACCCGCAAACAGATGGACTTGTGGAAAGGTTCAATAGAACTCTCAAGGCGATGATTAGAAAAGTGGTGAACCGGGATGGAAAAGACTGGGATACGCTATTGCTTTACCTCATGTTCGCCATCTGGGAGGTTCCACAAGCCTCCACGGGTTTCTCTCCATTTGAACTACTATACGGGCGCCATCCCCGGGGCATACTGGATATAGCCAGAGAAGCCTGGAAAGAAGAGCCAAATCCTGGAAGGAACATAGTTGAGCATGTACTGCAGATGCGAGATCGGATAGCCCGAGTTACGCCCATTGTATGGGAACACTTAGAGAAAGCACAGAAGACCCAACAAACCCATTATAATCACCAAGCAAAGCTTCGGCAGTTCCAACCAGGAGATCGGGTGATGGTACTGGTGCCCACAGCAGAAAGTAAACTATTGGCCCAGTGGCAGGGGCCCTATGAAGTGATCGAAGCTGTGGGAGAGGTGAACTATAAGATATGGCAGCCCGGCCGTCGGAAGCCAGAGCAAATTTACCACGTCAGTCTTCTAAAACCTTGGCATGATCGAGAGGCATGCTTAGTCACCCAGGAGACCCTTCCCCAGGAAGATGATGTACACGAGCAAGTAAGGATATCTCCAGACTTGACACCGATCCAAAAGAGTGACACAGCCGACATGATCAATATCAATCGAGATGTGTTCTCTACAAAACCGGGGCGGACGACTGAGGCCTATCACCATATCCGCACGATCCCTGGAGCCAAGGTAACATTGAGACCCTACCGAATTCCAGCAGCCAAAAGAGAAGAAATCAAGGCTGAAGTAAAGAAAATGTTAGAATTAGGGGTTATTGAAGAATCTCATAGTCAGTGGTCCAGCCCAATTGTTCTAGTGCCTAAACCTGACGGAACCACGAGATTCTGTAATGACTTTCGCCGACTGAATGAAGTATCCCAGTTCGATGCATACCTCATACCACGCATAGATAAACTGGTTGACCGACTGGGTAGTGCCCGATTTTTTACCACATTGGATCTGACAAAAGGGTATTGGCAGATTCCCCTGACCAAATAAGCTAAAGAAAAGACAGCCTTCTCCACCCTAGATGGGCTATTTCAGTATACTGTCCTCCCTTTTGGGCTACATGGGGCCCCGGCCACATTCCAGCGTCTCATGGATAAACTGTTGCGCCCTCATACTAGTTATGCAGCCGCATACCTAGATGATGTCATTATCCATACGCCAGACTGGGGAACACACTTGGAGAAAGTTGAAGCAGTACTGCGCACCTTAAGACAGGCTGGCCTCACTGCTAATCCCGCTAAATGTGCCATAGGGCTAGCAGAGGCTAGATACCTGGGATATATTGTAGGAAGGGGCATAGTGAAGCCCCAAACTAATAAGCTAGAGGCAATTCAAAACTGGCCCCGGCCACCCCGAAAGAAGCAAGTCCGTGCATTCCTAGGCATGGTAGGCTATTACCAACGTTTTATTCCCCACTTCACCACTAGGGCAAGTCTCCTAACAGACTTGGTGAACGCTCGAGTTCCAGACATGGTAAAATGGACTGATGCAGCAGAGAGGGCATTCACTGACCTTCGGACAGCCCTCTGTAATGATCCTATACTTATAGCCCCGGACTTCAACAAGGAATTTATTCTACAGACAGATGCTTCTGAAGTGGGGTTGGGAGCGGTTCTGTCACAAATGGTTGGAGAAGAAGTACATCTGATCTTTTACCTAAGCAGAAAGCTGCTCCCTAGAGAACAGAAGTATGCAGTAGTCGAGAGAGAATGCCTTGCTGTCAAATGGGCCATGGAGACACTGCGTTATTACCTCTTAGGCCGGCGATTTACTCTTGTGACGGACCATGCACCCCTCCAATGGATGCAGCGGAATAAGGAAAAGAATGCAAGAGTGACTAGATGGTTCTTATCCCTTCAACCCTTTCAGTTCCGCATACAACACAGAGCCGGAAGTCACCACGGCAACGCAGATGGCTTATAGTGGGTGCACTGTATGTCGACCCAAGTTGCCCAACCTCTTGGTGTTGAGCAGGGGGGAGGGATATGTGACGGAGTCAGACCAGAAGGATATAGGAGAGTGCTGGAAGGCAGGTATATTAGTCTCAGGATGTGCAGGTCCCCGTTCCCAGGATAGCCAAACAAAGGCTACTCCAGGCCAATCAAGACATCTGGGGCCAATTAAGAACCTTCTAGAAAGGAGTAGAAACAGCTAGACTGATTGGGACACCTGAAGCCAATCAAGGACTGGCTGAAACCAGATAAAAACCTCCCAGTTAGTCAGGTGGGCTGTGGGTGTCAGGAGCTGTGGAAGGAAGTGGTGCTGTTGGTGAGAGTGAGTGGTGGACAACATATCATACGCACGGAAGGAGGCCCTGAGGTAAGGGTGAAGTGGAGTTTGAAGAAGCAGTGACTGCTGTGGGGAAGTAGCCCAGGGAATTGTATTGTGTTTTGTGGATAAAAGGTCAGCCATCTTAGCTGATACTATTAGGGTCCCTGGGCTGGAGACCAGAGTAGAGGGTGGGCCTGGGCTCCCCCCTTTCTGCCTCCCCTAATTAGTCTCTGAGATTGGGAGACAATAGAGACTGTGCCAGGAAGGATAGCTTCTCTTCACTGGCTTGTGATGAAAATGGCTCAATAGGCTGTGACCTTGTCTCCAGAGAGAGAAGGGCTCCGTGGAGGGTCACAGTGAGCCACTGAGGCTAGTAAAAAATCCACCAGGAAACGCAGGATCCACGAAGATAAGGACAGAGCTTTGTCACAGTATATGCAATAATGTGAAAGGCTACATATGTACATACATATACAATGATTTAAAATGTCATAATACTTTTCCATTATATTATTTTATTTGCTGAAAGACGTATCACACTGGTAATAAATCACATGTATGTACATAGAGAGTTAAGATTGCTCTTGGAATCTGAACACCTACATATTGAATTAACATTTATTTTAATATAATTTCCTTTTCAAAAACAATTTCTGAAGACTATTAAGAAGTAAATAAGTTAGTGAAACATAACCTGGAAGAAAGAAGGAGGACAGTCAGAGACAAAATAGCAGCTGCAGTCTCATGCAAAAGAGATGTAAATTCCACACAATCCATCTAAGTACTGGCAAGGCAAATCCTTGCTTAGCTTCTAAGATCTGACATGATCACAATCCAAGGTAGTAAAGCTTCAGGATAGGGATTGTTACTTTTACTTACTGAAGCCCTAGGGAAATAACAGGCATGGGAGTCAAATTCATGTCTTCTGCATAAATGCAGAATATTACCATTAGGCATGCAAGATATCAAATACATAAACCATTGGGAATTGCCATTATTATCACAGAAAAGTAGCAAACCTAGATATTAAGCAGAGGTCACCCAGCCAAGTACAAACCTGCTTAGCTTTGAAAATTAGAACAGATTTGTAATGAAGTTACCCACTGAGAAATGTAAGTGAAACACTTGAGTCACTGGATGATCTTTTTGTAAGATTTGTCCTCCTCTACTCTGCCCTCTTCTTGTTTGTTCTCTCCCTCAGTTGTGTCAGATCTAAAATCCTGATTTCAAATTCCTATGCACGGGGACCTTGCTTGACTATTTCCTTTTTGAGATGCCTTGCAAATGTTTGGGTGTAATGTATATAATAAATTAATAATAATAGCATACATTGAAGTCAAGCACTTTCAGATGAATAAGGCTGTTATTCCACCAGACTGAGAGAGATTCCTTATACTTACAATGAATAATAGAATTGGTAATGTCTATCAAAACAGAAAAATGTTTTAAGTGCAACCACTGTAATTCACATACTGAAGAACTATAAGAAAGCATAAGTTGAAGGAGGGTAGGGAGTTACATTAGTTTATACCTTCTCCTAGCTCCTCAGTGTGCAAATCAGGCTCCCTTAGACATTGGCATGGTGGGTGTTTAATGTAAGGGATCTGAATTGCACATCATCTCTGAAACTGGTTCTTTGAGTATAAGAGGTAATTAGATCTAAGAGAGTCTCAGTAAGTCTAGGAGAAGGATGAGCTGGTGAAACGTACATGCTGAGGGGCCAGAAGAAAGTGTAGGTTACACTGATTTAGACCCTCTAAACTTCCTTAATCTTGCATAGACTCACTTAGTCTCCATTCTGAATTTGGTCTTTTGGATTTTAGGGTACGTCAACACTGCAATCGTGGAGCTTCAATCTAGTGATGTTGGGCACCGACTAAGGAAAACTGGGTAATTCCATGCATGGTTAGGCCATGCTGAAATGTGCACTGACAGAGATTCACTGCTCTGGTACCTGAGCTACTAGCTCAGGTATGTCTACACCAATTGCAATCAGATCTCATGATTGCAGTATAGATACACTCTCAATTTTTCCAAGGCAATCCTGGATTGCATACACCTCACTGGGCTCATTTTCTGAGGCCATGAGCTCCAAGGACATATAGAAACTTGTCAGCCATTCCTTTACTATCTGCTTCTATTGGTGGCACACTTAGGGGCTTGTCAAGATGAACCATTAGTTCATGGCAAGCTGGGGTGCAATACTGTCACACACTAGCCTGTCGCACAGTGTCTGTGTGGAACCTGCTGCTTCACATTAGCAGTTTCTTAGTGAACTTTGATTTATTCCCTTTTCAAAACAGGATCACATACACACTGTGTGTGATTTCTAGAGACTGCACAGGCCGCGTGTGACTTCTGGCTGGAACTTGCTGCACTGCTAACCCTCTTCCCCTGACCAAGTTTCCTCCCCAACCAAGTTTCCTCCCCTAAAAGTGATCAAGTGGGTTCACTCTCACAAACTGTGGCAGTTGTCTGACAGGTGGTCCACATCTGTAGTGAAGCGAATAATTCCCCCCACCCTCTTGAGACAGTAAGTACCTGTGAACTGAGCGTTGACTGTGCATTAACCAAGAGGGCCATAAGGTTACCCCTGTGAGATAGGTAAGTAAGTATTGTCACCACAGTGCTCCCTATATGTTAAATAATAAAAAGGATACATAGAGAGGTTAAATAGATCGGAAGGTCTTGGGAGGGAGAGTTCTATAATCTAGTGAATTAAGCACAGGACTGGTAGTAAGGTGATCTGGGCTCTAATTTCATATGACCATGGCCAAGTCACTTAAACTTTGCTGAGTCCATTTCTCTCTCAGAAACAGATGATGTCTGCCTGACTGACAGAGGTGCTGTAAGGTCTCACTAATGGTTGTAAAATGCCATATACTGTTCTGTCCACTCAGTAGAAAAGATGGGTCTAGAACAAGAATAAGCTCAGAGCCTTTGCTTGTCCTTCACTAGCTTCAAGAAAGCCACCATCTCCTCCTCCTCTAGGCTTTAATGGGATTTAAGAGTGCTGGCCTCCAGTGTTATGTGCATTTAGCATCTCAGTATAGAGCAATTGCTCGGATATTGGCCTTAGGAAAGCTTGCATCAGAACAGATGCCTTATGTAGAGGTCATGACAAGGCCAGCTCTAGGCACCAGCCTAGGAAGCATCTGATTGGTGCGGCACCCAGCAGGGGGCGGCATTCCATCCATTCTTAAGGTGTCAGACTTCTTATTTTTGCTCCTGCCGCTTTTTGTTTGTTTGTTTGGGGCGGCAAAAAGGATAGAGCCGGCCCTGGGTCATGAAGTGCACATCGGCCTTTTGCACACTTTGGGAAGCTCATAAATGGATGCCAGGGCTTCTAGCAGATGGAATTAAACATTTTCCAGAGACTAGGTATACATAACATTGCTATGAATAACAACATAACTTATCTAAGAACATCCTCCCTCCTCAAAAACAAAACAAAAAACCTACTCAGTCACAACAGCCCTCGTCAAGACAGATTAAAACAAATCTGAGTCATGATGAGCCCCTTCGCCACCCAACTCCCCCTCTCCCCGTCCCAAGATCCTTGTAAACAGGAAGTATGACCACCCCATGGAACCACAATAGCTCCCAAATACATTGTCTGATTTATCTTGCACTTTCCGGAAAAAATATTGACCCTAAAATCACACTCGTAATTTTGGGTAGATTTTTTGGGTGTTGCTGAAGTTGAGGGAAGGTCCAAAATCAAATGTATACTAGCCTTCAGTATTAAATATGTGGTGACTACAATCTCTGCATAATACAGTGTTTCTTCCCCGCTCCCCCACTTCACTGAATGTGATGGAGGCACAGGGTCACCATTCTGCTCAAGAAAGCATAAATTATTGCAATCAATTATTGAGTCATAGCTGGAAATATTAAGAGCTGCACCAAAAGGTTCAGCTGCAATTTGCCTCTTGTGAACTAGATATGTGCTTCCAGTCAGAAAGACCACTGGCATTTAAAAAAAAATAATAGCTGGGCTGTCAGGTTGCAATGCTACAGTATACATATTTAATTTTCCTAGAATAGTTTTTGAAAATCTTTTTGATTTCAAAATGTTTTAATTAAGAGCAAAGTAGACCTGAAATCCTTAGCCTTCTCCACCTTCCATATGGCTGTCAGAAATGGGAAGCACTTATCACAGCAGACTCTTAGTTCAATGTGAAATATTGCAAAGGTCATGTGTGGCCATGCCAGTGACCTCATTTCCAACACTTCTGGGACAACAATTCAGATAGAGGAGAGAATGGGGAGTCCTACAGAGAGGAGATCAGATTAGGCAGGACTCGTGAGAGAAATGGGTTTTAAGGAAGAACAGGAAGAGAAGGATGAACACTTGGCAGGCCAGAGGCAGGAGGCTGTTCAAAATGTGTGGGGTAGTATGAAAGAAGGCAAAAAATGCAAACAAAGGAAGTAGTATGCAGAGAATACTGGAAGATGCACCACCAGTGAGAAAGTGTACACAGTAATGAGGGCAGACATGAAGGCATGGGTAAGACCACATGATCTTGAAGGTGAGAGCAACAAGCTTGAATCTGATTCAAGGAGCCAGTGATGAGACTCAGAAATGGGATTTGAGGATGGGATTCAGAGGTGAGATGGCTACAGTGGTTTATTTATATTACAATAGAAATGTATTGCACTGCACCACCATATGAGACCCAGATTTGATTTCCATCTCTAGTCTTTTGTGGGCCAGGAGAAACACTGCAGAGGCAGCACCCTCAGCTCCTGTGGTTCTCTTAAGTGACTGTGATGGTATCTGATTAAAATATGACCGAATAGATCATTGTTGCAACCAATGTTATATATTTGTGATAAAGGTTGGCAAGTAAGGTGTCTATGGAAAGGTTATGATTTGCTGAATATGATTATGCTCTTTGTATGCGTGTATCATTTTTGTATTTGAAATTATTACTGTTGGCTCTATACCTGGATTTCAAAATGTTTGCTCCTCGGTAGTGCCCACAAGGTATTTAGCCAGCACATCCTGGAGGGACTTTTCAAACTGAGTGGCCCAACAAAAGAACATTTAACTCACAATGGAAGATGCCCACCTACCCTGAATGGACTTTCCTGTGAACATGCTTTTTGAGGTATTGGTAATGACTTCTACTATGACTACGCAAAATCATGCATGGACATGTGACTTGCCCATTTGGCTCTACACAATATCTTGTTACTGTAATTTTCTACAGTGAGAACAAGGGTTTCCCTCTACATGGCAGAAGCTCTACAAGGCCATGAAAACATCTCCATTTGGCCTCTTACCTGCTCAAACTGCTGGATAATGAATTTATACTAATGGGAGCACTCTAACCAAGGGACTGAGGTCCTTCCGATGATTTGGAAGCAAGCAGAGACTTGACTTAAGCCAGCAGTTTATTCTATCACTGCTACAAGCCTGAACCACGAACTTTGCAAGTATGTCTTTGATTCTTTTAACCAACTCTCTTCTTCCTTCCTTTCTTTCTTTCTTTCTTTCTTTCTTTCTTTCTTTCTTTCTTTCTTTCTTTCTTTCTTTCTTTCTTTCTTTCTTAAATAAATAAATATTTAGATTTTAGGTTTCAGAGTAGTAGTCATGTTAGTCTGTATCAGCAAAAACAATGAGGATTCCTTGTGGCACCTTAGAGACTAACAAATTTATTTGGGCATAAGATTTTGTGGGTAGAATCCACTTTATCAGATGCATGGAGTGGAAAATGCAGTAGCAGGTATAAATACACAGCACATAAACAGATGGGAGTTACCTTACCAAGTAGAAAGTCAGGCTAATAAGACAATTCAATTAACAGTAGGATACCAAGAGAGGAAAAATTACTTTTGAAGTGGTAATGAGAGTGGCCCATTTCAAACAGTTGACAAGAAGGTGTAAGTAACAGTATGGGGGTAATTAGGTTTTGTAATGACCCAACCACACCCATGCCTAATTTAATGGTGTCCAGTTTGCAAATTAATTCCAGTTCTCCAGTTTCACACTGGAGTCTGTTTTTGAAGTTTTTTTCTTGAACAATTACCACTTTTAGGCCTGTTAATTGAATTGTCTTGTTAGACTGACATCCTACTTGGTAAGGCAACTCCCATCTGTTTATGTGCTGTGTATTTACACCTGCTACTGTATTTTTCACTCCATGCATCTTATGAAGTGGGTTCTGGCCCACAAAAGCTTATGCCCAAATGAATTTGTTAGTCTCTAGGGTGCCACAAGGATCCTCGTGGTTTTTTTCTTTAGCCCTTTAGGTTCTAAAGGATTGGCAACAGCGTAATTTTTGGGTAAGATCTGAGTTGTATATTGACCTGGGTGTACAGCTGGTCCTTTGGGATCAGAAAAACCTTTCATTTGATGAAACTGGTTTTAAAGAACCACTCATCTCTAAGTCTAATTTTTTGGTGGTGATACATGGACTGGAATGCCTATGGAAACTGCTTTCATGACTTCTTGTTAGCCAGTGTGGTGAAACAGAAGATTACTTTTGTTGCTGGTTTGATATATCTCATGGTAGAATAACCTCCAAGTTTTGGGGTGTATCTGCCCTATTTCTCAGCTGTTTTTCCTGAATTTGGTATTCTCATTTGTGACCCATGCAGGCACAGCTACAGTGACTTCTGTGGCTGACTTAGGCATGACACCAGTGGAGTTCAAAGACACTCCTATCCAGCCTTCCTTCCTCAGCTAAGGAAGATCACTTGAGGGAGGGGAGGAAAATCCCACTACTGCAACTGGGAAGAAAACACCCCCCATTTAGGATCACAATACATATCCATGGGAACAAGATATGTGAAAGGCAAGGGCCTCTCCCAGTCACAAACCATCTGCTTTGACTCTTGCTCTTTAAAATGAATTAAAAAAAAAACCTCATGAAGTATGATCCCCATGACAATATCATGGCATCCCAGTGAGCAGCTATTGGAGCATTATGCCTTATGAATTTCAAGAGCTGAGTCTGATGTAAGAGTAAAAGGTTCAAACTGGAAAAAATCATTCATTCCCTTCTGTACAGATTCTAAATGTATTCAAACATTTGGACAGATCAAATTGTATTTTTCAAATGGGAATTATATTATCTGGAGCCAGCCTCAGCTGGGCTCTGTGTCTTCTTTCCCAAAAGCCCATTAATTATTACCAGCGCTTTCACCCACTCTTTCCCAGGATCTCTAGTAATCTATTCTCAGGGCTCTCTCCAGAGTCTCTATAATCCTATTTTCAATGTCCTCTGTTCCGTATCCGAAGGCTTCTATTATCCCACTCCAATAGAGGGCTGCTCTGATCCCATTCTGAGTGCTCAATGCCCCCATTTTTAGGATACTCAGTCATCCCATTTTCAGTGTTCTCTTTTCCCAGGGTTTCTATAATCCCATTCTCATGGCTCTCAACCTTTTTTTACATCCTGTACCAACGCTGCCTCATTACCCCATGTCCTTTTGATTTGGCTCCTCTCATCTCATTCCATCACTTGAAGTCTTTAAATCAAGACTGGATGTCTTTCTAATAGATTTGCTCTTGTTCAACCAGAAATTATGAGCTTGATGCAAAAACCACTGGGTGAAATCACCTGGCCTCGTAATGGTTCCTCCTGGCCTTAAAATCAAAGTGCTCAGTGCTATCTCCCTGCTCTCTGTCATCTTTCCCAGGCCCCTTATCATCATCATCCCATCTTCATTTCTCTCTTCACAATCTCCCAGGCAATCATCCCATTCTCAGCACTCTGTCTCCCATCCAGTACCACCATTACAAATATCATTTAAAGGCCTCCACTGATTTTCAGATTAGACTGTCTTAATGCTTATTTGTCATGTTTAAAGGTGTTTTTAATTTTGTTTTTGTTCCAGTATTTATAATTCATTCTATTTCTGCAATTTTTATCAGTAGGATTAAGATCTCAATCAGCCATATTCAGTATTCAAGACTTTCTTATAAACTGGTCAACATCACCTACACTGATCTACTCAGATTATGATTTTATGCAGAAATAAATTAATTTAATAGAGGTATATATCCTCTCCTAGGTTTTCTGATTGCCCTTTTCAAAGCTTTCCTTCTCTGTTCCAGCTTCTATTTATATCTTTCATAGTGTCTTAAAACTTCTTTTCTCTTCAGTCATAGAACAGGATTACTGTATATGTCCACAGTATACTGGACTTAATTTTTCAAAACCAGCATGGTCTATTACAAGCACAGCTGGTATTGACAATAATATTTAAGGTGCATAATACTTTTCCTCATAAGATCCTATTTTCACTTGGTTATAACTTTGCCAAATTTTAACTATTTTAGCTGATTTTTTCCCATGCAGGGCACCTGTTTTGGAAAGTTTCAGCAAAATTGGCCCAGACATTTCTGAGAATAAAATTAGTTAAAAACCAATTTTTAACAAAACTAAAATTTTTTACAACTATTCCATTGTGAAGCCCTAGCACCTCCATGCTTTGAGCATGGACTTGAAATTTGGCAGGAGAACCACCCGGGTGTCAGAGATGTGTCCTTTGCTCTCCTTGTGAAAATCTACCCAAATTTGGCCAAGCTATGAGCCTCTGAAAATTGCAGTTCACACATGCTCAGTGAGGAGGATTGTTACAGACTGTCAGCTAAATTCTCTGAGGATTCCATCTGCACTGATCGTGTTCTAACCCCCACATAATGCCTGTGTTCCATCTGGACTGTGCATGTATCATCCCCACAGGATGATGGAATAAATTCCATCCCACTGCTGAAGGGGCTGAGCAAGACCTTCCCTGCAATTGATCCTTGTTGCAAATGGGAACTGCTATGACACCATACACCAGAACTGAGAATAAGGAGACTGTCTCTTCCAGCTGATACCCAGACAACATGGAAGGAGGAAATTGTGTGCCAGGAATGCAGGGAGGAGGAGGGGAAGGACTGAAACAGGAACCAGTGGGGAGAAGAGAAAAACATAGGGAATGAGACTGAGATAGAAGCCAGTGAGAGTAAGGGAGACTGGGACAGGAGCTGAAGTGGAGAAAACAGATAGGGACAGATTGGAGGAAACAAGAGTAGAAGGGGTCAGGATTGCAGGGACAGGAGCAGAAAGGTTTATAATCACTACGTTACACTCCCCTCAAGAATCTAGCACTGAATCCAGATTCCCAAGTTTCAACATTCATCTGTTGTCAGTAAATAGCTCTTAAACTCACTGATACATTGTCTCTCTCTTCCCCCTCTACTGGCTAATCCATTTAGGGGATAACAATGTATTTCTGCTACTAATTAGTCAGCTAACTCAAATGGTAGCAAAAGTCTGTGCTGTGGATCAAAAGGTCCCAATCCTGCTGATGACACGTTGGGGTCAATATGGTTCCATACCACAGAATTTCTTTTTTTTTTTTTCAATTTGCTTTCTTTAAAAAATGTGAGAAATTACATTAAGAAGCCAATGTTAAAAGAACATTAAAGTTGCAAAATCAACCACTCAAAAAGATAGGAAATTTCAGGATTCAATTCACATGCTATCTTAATTCAGCCATTTTGTGCATATCCGTTATGATACAGAGTGAAATCCTGGCTCCACTGAAGTCAATAGGAGCTTAGCAACTGACTTTAATAGGGCCAGTATTTCACCCACAGTTCTTAATTACATGATCATATGCTATTTTTTCCATAGGTTCCTTGCCTCATTCAGGGCACAGAATGAACAGTGCTCACTAAATGGGAAGCCACTCAATATTTCTGTTCACAGTTATCATTCAGTATATGGCCCTATGCTTTATTTACTGTACTCCATGTAAATACTACATTGAATACAGAATTAATATCTGCATAGGCTTTCTCATCATGGATGTTCATCAGTATATCATCTGAGTGCTTCACAAACATTGATGAATTTATCTTTATAGCACCCCAATGAGATACACTGGTATTATCATCCCACATTTTTAGAAGGGAAACCGAGGCACAGAGTGGTTAAGGACATATTTGTTTAGTATACACCAATTTTGGGCATCCAATTTAAGACAGCCATGGCTAGATTCACAAAGAAACTGAGTGTAGTCATCCCTAACTTTTAGGCTCCTAAAAAACCATTGGGATTCACAAAGCCTCAGTTTGGTGCCTAGGCACCCTGTACAATGAACAGTGAAAGACAAGGGCCTTAGAATAGGATTCACAAAAGTCAGCATGTTAGCTGGCTCCTTACCTAAGACAACCAATGGGAGATGCTAAGCTGAGGTGTGGAACGCCCCCTGTCTTGGAGATAAGCATCTAAGTCCAGGCTGCAGGGAGGCATCTCCCCGCCCCCCGCTTTGGTTTTTCAACTACAAAACCCTCTCTTAGCATTAGGTGATACTTCATGTTAGCAAAAAGTGGCAGAAGGCAGTGTTCTCTGATAACTCTTAGTCCAGTGGTTAGAGTACTCACTTGGGATGTTGGAGACCACTGATTCAAGTCCCCACCTGCAGCTAAAGGTGAGAAGGGAGCTGAACAGGACTCTGCCACCTCCCAGATGACTGCCCTAAATATGGAGCTCTGGGATATTTTGATGTATACCTCCCTCAGTCACGCTGTTGAAGCTGTTCCACTGGGTAAATAAGGAAAGAATCATTAGACCACAGAGAGAAAACATGCATGAGAATAACTCCGTAAGCCTGGTAGTTGGAGTATTCACCAGAGATGTGGCAAATTCCTATTCAACTTCCTTCCCTTCCTGAGGTGGGAACTTGACCCAAGAGTCTCCCCCATCCCAGGTGAGTATTAAAACACTGGGCTAAATGTTATGAGGGAGGGCCTCCTACCCTTGGCCATTTTGTGTAAGTTCATCTATAGGGATCTGGTCCAGAAGGCGAGCTCAGAACTCACCTTTCTCATTGTGCCCCACAGGTGACTATGGCAGAGAAATAACTATCTTTCCCTAGTTCATGACTCGTTCTGGGGCTTAGGCATCCATATGCTTGGTATGGGGCTGCAGTGTGCATGCTCATAGGCCAAAACATAGGCATTTAGAAACTTTCACTGCAAAAATGTAAGCACTACATGAGTTTAGGCGTCAACAGGGCTCGGGGACAGCTCAGCAGGGGATTTGTGAATCCTGGTAAATCCTTTGGTGAGTTTAGCCCCTAAGGCCTAATTTTTCAAAGTACCTAGCATTTTTATATCACTATATAGGTTCGAAGAAGAACTCCAGTCAACTTCAGTTCCAGCTGTGAGCATTTAGCACGCCTGCAAATCAGCCCCCAGATGTTTCAGGTTGGGCACTCAGAAATGAGCAATACACCGTTAGTGGCCACCTCTGAAAATTGTGGCTTAAGCAACATGCCCAGCAGCACATAGGAACATCGCGACAGAGGCAGGGATAGAATGCAGTTCTTCAGCATGGCATTCAGTTGCTTTAATCACATAACCATCTTTTCCCTTCTGGAATTTCCTGCCTCATGCACTAAACATCTTCCAACATCTGCAGCAAATGAAGCCACCATCCTACAGACAACAGCCTCATTGACTACACAGCTCTGATTCCATTCCCTGGACAAGGTCCATCCTGTGCTGTGAATGAGGTGGAATTCCTGTGGAAAAATAGTGCTTTAAGATGGTGGGTGAAAATACTGGCCCCACTGAAACCAATGGCATGTTTCCCATTGACTTCGGTGGAGCCAGGACTTTACTCTGTATCATAATTCATATGCACTGTGATGGGGCAAGGCCAGATGGCTAAAGGAAAGTGCTGAAGAACAGATATGTGAGTCTCAGGCTAAACAAATCCCTGGTACCACTGGAACCTTCTAGAAATCAGTAAAAACAGCTAGCCTGATTGGGACACCTGAAGCCAATCAGGGACTGGCTGAAACCAGTTAAAAGCCTTCCAGTTAGTCAGGTGGGTGTGGATGTCAGGAGCTGTGGGAAGAAGTTGTGCTGTTGGTGAGACTGAGTGATAGACATATCATACGCAAGGAAGGAAGCCTTGAGGTAAGAGTGAAGTGGAGTTTGAAGAAGTGGGGACTGCTGTGGGGAAGTAGCCCAGGGAATTGTATTATGTTTTGTGGCTAAAAGGTCAGCCATCTTAGCTGATACTATTAGGGTCCCTGGGCTGGAGCCTGGAGTAGAGGGCGGGCCCGGGCTCCCCCCTTTCTACCTCCCCTAATCAGTCACTGAGATTGGGAGACAACGGAGACTGTGCCAGGAAGGATAGCTTCTCCTCACTGGCTTATGATGAAAATGGCTCAATAGGCTGTGACCTTGTCCCTAGAGAAAGAAGGGCTACGTGGAGGGTCACAGTGAGCCTCTGAGGCTAGTGAAATCTGCCAGGAAACGCAGAATCCACGTAGATAAGGACAGAGCTTTGTCACAGCACATAGAGGCTGAATTAAGGTTGCAAAAGCAAATTTAATTATAGCATTTTCTAGCTTTTGAGTGCTTGACTTGGCTACCTTAACTTTCTTTTAAGTAACAATTTTTTACATGTAAATGGATCTCCATTATACAATTTCAAATATCCAGAAGCAATGATTAAAGCAAGTGATCTGCAACATTCAGGCAGATAACAAGTCTATGTATAGACTGTCTAATAATTATAATGAGTCTACATGAAGTTGGATGCCTAATGAAATGGGAGTTGGATGTCTTTTCTGAAAATTTCAGTCATAATACATAGAAAAACCACTGAGATAAAATATTTACCAAATACACAGAGTAGCTCCTTACCTGAGAGGCTGGAAGAGCTCTTTGTCAGGAATGTAATATGCTTCATAACTTTTTTCAAACAAGGAAACCAATTTTTAAAAATAACCTCTCTTTAAATGGCATTAAAACTATGACACAGGTGGAGAAAAGTCAGAAATTCCAAAGTGAATCTGATTGTGTATCCTTAACTTAGACCACTGGGCCTTTTGATCACCTCAGAGTGAGTTCAGGATGGAGCATAATAATTAAATTTGGATTTCATCACTTTGTGTAAGAATTTGTGAAAGGAAAAAAAACAATGGGCCAAATTTTGCTCTCAGCTTCATAGATTAAACTCCTCCTGAAGTCAGTGGAAGCTTTATCCATGTCAGTGACAGCAGGATTTACCCTGAAAGGTATAGAACTGATGATATACCATGTGTCTGAGTATAACTGGGCACTAGGAATTAAGGATTTACTGACTTAACGCTTGACTTGTTCATCCTTCTTAGAACATTCCTATGACATCATCTTCTGATGCTCTCATTGATTAACTTTTTGATTCCTTCAGTCTGAAGCATTTTATCCGAGGCTTTTGTGGAGTGCTAAATTAAATGAATGGTTTAGTGACAAACCAATTGGAATTAATCAATTGAGTAAAACAACTGTGCTAAGCATGTGCCTGTGAGGCAGGATTTGAGGCAGTTTTATACTATTAGAAGTGGAGAGCTGCAGCTGCTGCATATGTTGATGGAAATAGAGATAATGAGCAGCTAATCTGTGAGTTTATATAGATACAGGTGTAGCACTGTTCCAGTGCTAATGGCATGTCAAAAGCAACCGCATATATTGTCTCTATCCAGTGTAATTGGCTGAAATGGGTCAAATATCTAATGAAAAGCATAATTTTGTGTCTTAACCTGATGAAAAATGGCACAAGTTATGAACATAAGCAGCAGAAAGGAGATAGTACAATTGAAAGAGGAAATGTGTGTGGGAACCCAAAGCTGTAATTTTAAACCATTGTGATACATTACACTTTCAAATATAGTTATTTATTACAGTTATGTGTTAATTTCACCTTTTCTGCTAAATGACACTTCTATATGCATAACCTATTTGTTATTAAAGGCTAATGAAATCCATATCTTCTGCTTACAAATGGTAGGAAGGAACATTGCTAACAACGGTCTCATTTATGTTATTTTAGCAGTCATTAAACCCTTAAGGCCAGACAGAAAGGAAACAAAAGATCCTTTCTTGTACAGGAAGAATAGCTATTTGGAAGGATCAAGAAACTTGATCCACACAAACTGGATTTCAAAACAGTTTGAACTACCCTGGACTTTTTAAGAGGCTGTTTTCTCAAAGAGCAGAAAGACTTCCTGGAGCTGGTGATACAAGTTCTTGCTACCTCTTTACTCATTTGCCTGATTTTGCCCAAACTGTGACTCTAGTTGTGGTTGGAAGACCGGGGGCTACTTGCCCAATATGCCCCATTACAAGCAAGTGGGCAGGGAGGGAGCAAAGAGAGGGAATGGAGAGTAATAAGTGCCCTGGTTCTACCCAACTTATTCCTAAACCCAAGTAGCTACCCAAACACACAGGGTACTTCTTCACAAAATGGAGTTAAGTTACTTAATCCATTCTTGAAGCTGGAAATGAATTTGGACTCTGAGACAATTCATCTCATGTCTACTCCTGGGGCACACAGCTATGGTCTGTCCCTTATCCAGGTCAGATCATAAAATGATAATTTAGTCCAGAGGAATTAATTTAATTCTTCCCCTGAAAGGTCCTCCTGCCCCTGCTGGAGCCCTAAGGATCCTCTCATATTTAATCAGTCAGCAGGTTAAAAGGTTGTTCTGCAAATTATTTCCAGTTTCATTGTTTGCCATCTGGATGAACCATGTGTATTTTTATTCTCAAATACAACTTTTAGCTTAATTGTTCAGTAAACTATTTGTAATATAGCAATGCAATCTTGTGCATATTTAATCAACTGAACCATAAAAAGAAATCGTAGCAATGTTTAATGTAAAAATATTTCTATTTCTCTCTATCTCTCTGCTTCTTTGTCCACAAAGAAATATGAAAGCTATCCAATTATTATTGAAAGAGCTTTAGTTTCCACACCACATGTTATCACATTTTTCCTTAATACAGTGCTTGGTGTCTGAACTTCTGAGAGCACCAAATACCATTTCCTAACACTTTGTAGGCATTTTAAATGATGAAATTCTTTCTATCCTAAAATGTAACGTGAAAATACATCTATTGCTTTCACTACAAAGAACTGAATGAATTTGCTTATCTCCAGTAATCAACAAGATCCTTTGCTGATTCTTACTGAATTTGGATTGAGTGATCAAGTAAATAATGAAAAAAAATCAAGACTACTTCATCATAAAAGGTGTTTTGGTCATTTATTTTCACAAGTGAATAGCAGTTTTGCCAAATGTTTTATGATAACCCTCCATCGTGTACTAGTAAATGTACTGCAGTTTAGTTTATAAAAGGAGCAAACACTTAAGCCTTGTCTACACTACCGGCTGGATCGACGGGTAGAGAGCGATCTATTGGGGATCGATTTATCATGTCTCGTCAGGAAACGATAAATCGGTCCCCAGAGGCACTCCCGTCGACTCCGGAATTCCAGCTCGCCAAAAGGTGCAAGGCAGAGTCAACGGGGGAGCTCACTGTTGACCGCTGCCACCGTGAGAATAGCAGGTAGGTCGACCTAAGATGCATCGACTTCAGCTACACTATTCACGTAGCTGAAGTTGTGTATCTTAGGTCGACCCTCCCCGCTAGTATAGACCAGGTCTTTGTAATAAGAAACCTTACTACCTGACAGCAGGATAAGACCTGTGGGCATTTAAAAACAATTACTGAGTTTGCAAAATAGTGAAGTAACAATTGGTGAGGTTCTGTATCACTTACTCCATCCCCAATTGAGCGATTCTTTTTGTGAGGTTGGTAGTTTTGATGACCATTAGAAATGACGAATAAATTAAAACACTAAACCCAAATACACTCAAACTCTGGGGAAATGTGGATCTGGATCCACACCTCACAACTGGGCCTCATTGTCTAGTGAACCATACCAAATTCCTGGGTCTGACTACCCCAAAACATTGGATAATTTCAGGTGTGGATCCAAATTTTGAGGCTTGATTCCTTCTCTAGTATACACCTGCTAGTGAATAAAGGAGAAAAGGTTTCTTTGCTTTATTTATTTCCATCTTATTTATATTCAACTGAGTATTTCATAGGGACTTGATGCAGAGACACAAAGTAGAAAGAAAGTTAAGAATGATCCAGTGGGAAGTGTGTTTCAAATAACAATCATTCCTTTCTTTAAGGGACTAGAGCCATCACGTTTCCCAATATCCATTAACAGATGTCAGTACTCTGATCCTAACCTGGTGTTGCACTGGATACTGTTGGCCACAACTGTTCAGGTCCTCCCGGCCCTCCTCGTAAGACTCCTGCCTCCTCCATGTGCACAGCACTGAATAAACAAGCACACTGATTAAATTACATAGTTCCAATCTGACCTGTTTTTGTTCAACATTCCCTTTTCTGGCTTTTTCTCCAAAGTCACAGTTGTTCTTTTTTGCACCAGGGCTAATGCAACGTTGCATCATTCTAGCAGATTCTGCTAATGCATTATTAAAGCATCTATCATGTCAATCCTTCAAGAACTGCGAAAATTGGCTTTGGTTATTATTTGAATGCTGTAACATAATTCCATGCTTTTCACATCAGACACAAATATTATCTCTAGAGGATGGTTTGTTTTCATTCATCTGATGTGAAATCACTAACACAGCAGGGAAGTTACCTAGCACAAGATTCTCAAAGGTACTTAGGTGCCTAACTTCCACTGAAATAGAAGTTAGGTGCCTAAATACCTCTGAGGACCTGGGCCCTAATCTATATCATGTTTGTGATGTCTTAGCCGTGAAGTAAATAATGAAAATCAGTTCTGGGCTTCTTTCAGCATGCTATTATCAGCCACTCTTCTACAGCAAATATCCCAATGCAATTTATAGTACCTGATGCTGATTACCTTATGCTTTTAGCAAGAACTTTTGAAGAGAGAAATTAGGTGTCACAAACTACCAAAAGCATGCAATATCAAGTTTTATACAGTGTCAAATGATAAACAGTCTGTCATCAGACCAGCAAATGTAATTGTTACCCATTGTCTAGCTCTGGACTCATAAGGAGATGATGGGGGAGAAGTAGATGCCTGATATCTTAAAATGAAAAAAGTTAATAACCGTTTTTAAAATGAGCTCCCCTTTTCACTTATCATACAAGTTACTTCAGGCAAAATCCTGAAGAAGCCCCTATTGCACCTGTATGCAGGCAAGGCTCCCACTGATTTCAAGAAGTGTTCTGTCTCAGTTTAGACTGAGAAAAGTTTCTAAAATTTGGTCAATCTATTTCTCAGTGTGAATGGGCAAGATTTTTAAAACTGGGAGCTCAATATTGCAAGATTGTAATTCGTCTTGTAACTTTCCAAATTATTTTGATCTGTATGATATTTAAACTTAATTTTACTAAGGAAAATCAACATTCATAGTGATTAGAAAAGGTATTTTTTAGTTAAAAGGGAGTTTCAAATATTTTATGTATAGTTATTTTATTTTGTATTTGCTGTAATAGTCTCCAGAGAAACATGAAAATACTTTCTAATTCCCTCAAATCTATGTCTCTATATTCAGCAAATGATTTCCCCTCTGATTTTTAATGCCATTTGAAATTACTATGGCCTTTTTACTTATTTCTAAATTTGTTATCCTGTCTTATTGATAAGGTCAGAATAGATCTGAGAATAAGAATGATTAGTTAACTTGATAAGACACAGAGAGCAAAGATATTATTTTATCTACATCCTACACAAACAACATTATTTTACTCCTTTTTAAATTTATTGAGGAACAAATTATAATAAGGCAAATTTGGGATCTAAGGCTGAGATTTCTAAAGGAATCTAAGGTGAGCACCTAACTCATGAAGGTGCTTGTCAATGCCCTTTTAACTTTGCTAAACACCTTGAATGTACCATGGGGTTAATAAACTGTCTGCAGCACTGGTACACTTCTGTGGTAATGAGAGGTAGTGAGATGGAAAACTATTGATGCTGCATATAATCCACTGAAATTTATCAGAATGGATGATAACAGGAAGCTTTAATGTGAATGAAGAGTGTATAATCAGTTAAATAATTAATAATTGTAGCAATCAGGCATTGATAGTAAATGTATAAAGAAGCATGAGGTAAACAACATGAATGCATAGACCAAACACTAATATAGTAATGAACAGCATAAAAGATAATTAATGTGAATCAGATGGGCTGATAGATATAATGCATCAGAAGCAAAACTTGGGTGCTTCCCTCACAGCATGCAGATCTCACTAGTGTATGTCACCAGATTGAAAGACAGTCTCCTTCACAAAGGGACAAAGATATAAGACCTTAAGAAGGGGAAGCACAGTACATACCTTTGTATTCCTGCTCTTAGGGATGCAGAATAACGCCAGTCAGGATGGGGTTGTTTTGGCTGCAGAAACAAAAGAGAACAAAATCTGTATTAATTTGTATTAAAACATATTTAAAAATCTTTGCAGCTGAATATAGGCTCTTCTCCAGAGTTTCTAAACATTTTCACATCTATTGTCAAATGGCTCCATAGAACTATTTACATTTTTATGCATTCAGAGCTACCACATCTCCTAGTAAATCTAAAGACACTTTTGTGTGAGTGCACTTAGGTCACTGAATATGAAATTAAATATTTATATACCAAGACTTTGGATAGTGAAGGTTAATGGGGGGAAGGAGGTTATTTTTGTAAATTGGGAGGGCTGTTATCTTGCCTTTGTTCAGAAAAATCCTGGCCATAGGAGAAGATGATTATTGCTGGAAAAGAAAAGAAATACTTCGCTGATTTCCCCAATAAAACTAGGCCACTTATGCTCTTACCCTGGAATGCATTTATCTGTACACATACAAAATGCAACCCCCCGTGAAGAATACATTGGGGCCAATTTGCTTGCTGTGAGATTTCTGCTGTGGTTGGTGGACTGCAGAGGACTGCACTAGATTGTATCAGACTCGCACACTGCAGCAGGTTTTTACTGAAGGCAGACATGTTCTTTCATAAAACCAAGAGCTGCTACATTTTCCACATTGATAAAAAAGGCACAAAAACAGGAAGGGAAAAATAGAGAGCAATGCCCTTCAACCAGTACATCTCAGCATACACTGACCTCTACAGCATGACCTCCTATGTAAGGGTTTCCTGAGAAATTCCTGATTGATTACAAGTTGCTCCAGAAAATGTTAACACCACTTTTCTTGCTGTGCACTGCATACAATAGCAACCTTGATAATAATTTAAAATTATAGGCAACATTTTCAAATGAGGGTGCCTAAATCAGGCACCTAAATATTGAAGCAGCTAAGCAACTTAATTTTCGGAGGTGCTGAGCATTGATTTCAGTTGTAGCTGCAGGTGCTCAGAATAACTAACTATTGTGACACTTTTTAGATGGCTAATTTTGCATGTAGGTGTCCAACATTAGGCATCCACATTTGAAAATGTTAGAGTATAACATAATGCATTACAGTCAGGCTTGATGTGTCTTGTACAGTGGCAAATACACAAATAATATATGATAGTAATGGTGTAATTCTACTGAAGTCATTGGAGGTAAACTAGAAGTGAATCTGGCCCCATTACTTTTTAAAAAGTGTTCAATATCCTAGCCCCGCTCAACTTGAAAGAAAAAATTTAGGACTGTTCTAAACTTGGCCAGCTGGGAGTGATCCTCAAGGAACCATTCACCTACTAAAGACTATCAGAAAACAACACACTCTTATTACACCTTTTTCCCTATCCTGACATGCCCCCCACACCAAGACTGCAGGTGTGCAGATACAGGAGCTGGCTATCCTGACTTTTCTTCTGTTGTGGACTCCCATACGCCAAAGGAATTCTCAACTCAGAAGGCAGAGCCAATTTGCACTTTTTGCGCCAGGAATGGAGTGGGTCAAAGAATCTCTGGTCCTTAGAGTGTCTTATCAAAAAGAGAGAGAAGCAGCAGGAGGAATAGAATTCTTCCTGTAGTCCTGGCCAAAAACCATAGTAAATTATAGTCATAGCTGAAAACTGGGGAATTCTCAAAGAAGCAGAGAAGGAAATAAAGGCAAAAAAGGAAAGACTGTCTATCATACTGCTACGTTGGTTCCCAACAGTTGGATGGTTTCCTTCTCACCAATAAGGGCTAGAAACTTACTTTATTTAAATGAATGCTTTCATTCTGCAGTTATGAATCTGTCATGGAGGCAGGATAAATTCATTAAGTAGGCTGCATCTGAGCCACAAGCCAGGTGTTTGACACCTTTGATTTAAATATAATATAAATTACAACCATGAAGCCAGTGTGGCATTCAAAAGGGTTCTTGCTCCACCAGATATGCTTGCTGGAAGAGTTTGCAACTGCCACAAGCCCGCTATGTTTTCATGGTATAGGTTGATCTAGGTTGATCATTGTATAAGTTGACTAGAGGTTGATCTGCATATATTTGGAGTGCATGGTAGATGACCCATACTGCCAGAGTGTACTGGTACACTGTAGATATATATAGTATATATATCCACATAGATAATCTGGTGTGTATCATAAGGTCTCCAATCTACAACGGAATTGAGAAAATGTTGTATTTTGCCCTTGTATGGATATTAAAATGCAAAATGTAATCTCTGCCTTTAGTGAGAAGGAATGGCGAAGGGCCAGGTTTCTAGTTCACATGCGGTAGTTGTTTGGCATTTCACAGGGTTCTGTAAAATTTCAGAGTAGGGAACAGTAGGGCTCTACCACTTGTATTTAAAAGGTAGAAGGTGGAATTGTCTTTGGCCTACATAGAAGAGTGAGGATGGATATTGGGGCACATGTTAAGCTGATATTAGAACCTTAATTGCAGATGTTCTGACTGTCAAATATATATGAGTTAAGTTTTTTGTTTTTAAGTATGAAGCTGTTATTTTAATAAATTTATTTGTCTGGGAATTTCCTTACTTTTTTAAGAACCTTCACAGATCTGACTCAGCATGGGTATGGGTGGCAGTATCTAGCCCTTAATTTTTATAACCCTTTTTCTACTGGGAACAAACTGTGACTCGCATGAGAAAAAACAGTTTTCCATTTCTTTGGGACTGCTCTCGCTTGGTTTTAGTGGACACTGAAGGACTGGGATTGAACATTGGATGACTGGAAACTGTCAGTGATCTGCAGGACACATAGGTTCATTCTGCTTTTATTCCATCATAAGTCAATATCCTGAAACTGGCGATGCTCGTGGGAGCAAAAGAAATCAATGTCAACACCTTCTTTGCAGCATTAGCAGTAATAGGCTTCTCCTCTGATCCTACTATTGGTCCTACCTCCATACGTACTTTTTGCCTTTGGTCCCAACAGAAAAGCCAGTTGAGGAAGCATATGACTTCAAAGCAGAATTTTAGGCAGCCAACGCATGGGAAGTGAGTTTGAGGCATATGTCATAATGATTAATGTTAGTTGTTCAAGTGTGGAAACAGATAAGCCAGCCTATTTCCCATCTGCATTCCACAATGTACCCACAGCTTATGAATTCTTATGTTCTATACATCACTACAAGAGGAACTGAATCTTAAAAACAAATCAAATTCAGCAATAAGACAGCCAAATGATATGATACAGCAGACTGAAAACCAGCATCATAGTAACAAAGCTAAATATAAATATAGTGATGGGTAAAATCAGATGGTTCAAAGTTTGTTGTTTGGGTTGTCCCAAACACAATCCCTCTCCACCAAACAGGATCTGTGAAAGACTAGTACCACATTCAAGCCTCAGTGAGGTCAAATGGATCAGAGTTTGGTAATGTGATAGGGATCTTTTCATTTACAGAGCACAAATTCAAATCTGCCCTTGCTGTATAGACAGTGACAGCTGTGAGCATCTCGGTTCTGCTTTGTGGCCAACGTGAAATTAGTTTGGTCATCTTAGTACAATTCTCAGTGGATAGTTCACAAAAAATTATTGGCTATTGACAACTAATATCTTTTGCAGAGCTTGCCACAGACCCTGTTGAAAGGAGGGAGACTATGTAGTGACAGTCACCCCTACCTGATATTGTCTCATTGCAAGGAATGATTTGTGGCCTGTTATCCCATTCTGCCATCTTAGATATGATCATAGACTGCACTCTCATCCAGTGTCTTTGCGAGGCCACAGGGCAATGCCATTGGCAACAATCCTTTCTACTCCTCAATGGTCTTCAGGAAGAAAGGTGTGATGGGAAGCTTTCATCACACATGCAGTAATAGGGAAGCAGCCCAAAGCCATTCCCTGTTTCTGCCATCATCAACTTTTCCTGTTTGGCTTGGAGAGAGCACATAAAATGCAATGACTCCTCCTGAAAAACTGAATCAAAATCTATCCAGGTGTTTTTAATGGTGGACATCACCACTGTATCTGAGTGTCTCATGAAAGTATTGTATGACTCCTAACCCTACTGAGCACATGGGGTATGTTCAGCCATTCAGGGAACCAAAAGCTATACAAAGGGATTAATGTGTCCAGGCATAACCAACCAACCAACCCAAGTTGAAATTCAATAATGAATGTGAATATATGCTACTAAATGGTTCAGTCATTCTAAAAACAAAACATGTTTATGCAAAATTTCAGGACAGTCTTTTAAAATAGCATAATGTTGATCCAGTTTCACAAACATGTTAGCTGAATTACAAGCAAATGTTAATGAAAACTCATTTTGCTTAGTTCTGATATGTTGACATATCAAGTATTTGTTGCTTGAATTATGAGATTCATATGTACTCTGGGCCTGAAATCAACAAAAGCCCCCTTCCATTAACTACAATGGTGCTAGCTCAAGCCTTGTTCATGTGAATCAAACATTTACAAACAGTTAGCAAATGATGAGAGTGCTAAACACATTTTACTCTTTTTCTGTATTCACTCAAATACTCAGTAGAATAATATACATCTACTTATCAAATATATCAGCTTTGAAGCAATAAATAAAAGCCCTATTAAAATCCTAGACCACTTACAGCTCCCTTTCCTTTCTACTGAGAATATGTTGACAGTTGTGGGATTCATGGAGCTATTTCAGATTTCCTTCTGTAAAATCCAAGAGTGATTACACAGAAATGCTCAGACTAAATTCCACATAGAGAATAAACTATTTGTAGTCTAGCATTTGTTTATCACTCTGGAAACTAGAATGAAAAGTTAACAAAAGAAAATTCAGTATAGAATATTTCCCCCTAACAATGAGCACTTGCATTCCTAACTCTAAGGAAATGAAAATTAAATTAACAGGTCAATGCTTCTTTAAAATATATTTAATGAGTTCTGGTACAGTGAAAAACTGCTTTGTCCGCTTAATATTAAATGCAAGTTTCTGCCAGCACAGCAGTTACTCTCAGCCTAACAGTTTGACTTCCCTGGAGCACAGAGCACTGACCCTGCATAGCAGAAAAGGAACTGGTGCTGCTTCTAACCAAAAGAACAAACGTTTCTATTTAACCTTTCCAATGTCAGAGAGCCCAGAGAATTTCTTAAAGGCTTAAATCCTTGAACTGAGATTGTAAGATATTCCAGCATTAATGCCTTTAAAGCCCTTGTGAGAAAGCTCTTGGGAAGATTGCTTTGGACAATGCTATGTGTTTGCTAGATTTAGATGCTTCAAAGCACACTTGAATCTAAAGAAATACCAAGACGTGTGTAACACATTTTTGTTTGATTTACTTCAAATGAATAGCGCTTTCTCTTTGAAGCAGCCAATTGGCACTGGTGGGGAAAAGGGGGGAAGTAATACTTCATTCATTTTGTGGTTGTTTGTACACACTGAACTACAGGGATTTATCATTACTAATGTGCAGCTTCAATTTTTCCTTCAAAAGGTACACAATGCTTTATTTATTGAGGAACCTACATTTTATTGGTCATCCAATGAGTGCACAAAATGGCATCAGAGGAAGGGCAGGGCCCAGAACTGACCTTCCATTTTTTCCACCAAAGGTTCAGTATGCCAGCTGAGAATTAATAATGTGCTACAGTGCATTTTTGCTAAGAACACTGAGGTAGACCAGATGTCAGTCTCATTGTTCATCCCTGCATCGAAGTGAAAAGGCTGCCATGGTATCCAAGATATAACAAACAGGTTTAGCTACACAGAGGGCATGAACAAGATGGCAAAGATAAAAAGACAGCAGGGAACTGATATTACCAAGTGTCACTCAGCGATTCAATGAGTGTATGAGAGAAATGGACACTAGAATACATTATTAAAGTTTCAGAATGGTGAAGATAAGTAATTTCTGAAAATAACAGACAGGCAGCAATACCAGAGGCCCAATGGTAGAATAGGATCGCTCCCCTTCACACACTCACAGTCCATCCCAGTAGACAGCCATACGTGCTGGCAGTAACTTCACAGAGTTCCAACAAGGAAACCAAAATATTTTGCACAAGCTAATTTTGTCTGTATGTAATTATCCCTTGGTGGCTGCCTTGGTTATCCAGTAGTGACGATATAGCACCAGACATTCCTTAAATCAAATATCCTGATCCTTGTCTCCAGTGACATCAACAATCACTCCACTGCCTGCTAGTTTAAAGACTACTTGTGCAAGTGCTAGTATGTTTGATTTTTACAAAACAAACTTGATTGAGACTGAGATTCCATTTGAAATAATCATATAAGCCTGCAGAAGGGCCTAGGAGACAGTGAGCTGAACATTAGCAGAAGCATGAGCTGTCTTGAAGAAAACGGACATTATCATTTACCATACCACAACTAACACATTAGTAGAACAGTACAGAAAAACCATACAGGAAGCCAGAGAGTTTCAGCTGATGCAAAGAAATCCCTAAACTTAATAGGCCAGTTATATCAATGTAATTCCACTGACGGCAATTAAGTTACTCCTGATTTGCCTCAGAGTAAGTGAAAAAAGAATCTGAGTCTTATTTTAAATATAAAAAGAAACTGTAACACCCACACATCTTGTGGACAGAATTTTTTTTATGTCACTGCAGAATTAATGTGTACAACATTTTAATATATGTGAAACCCAAGAAATATTTTCACTTGTGGTAAATTCCACAGAAAGCCTGAGTAACTGGTGCAGCTTCTTATCATATTATAGTTAATTGATGATAACATCTGTTTCCAAACCTTATTAGAAAAAATATTTCTTTATAGATTGTCCAGTGGTAACAGTTACATTATATATCAGTGTTGTAAGATGCCATGAGATGCAGTGATCCCTGCTAGTATGCTTTACAGATGATGGGATGGGCCTTTAAAGAATTATACAAATTCATTTTGCTATAAAAACAAGCAAAATACGGTGTTTTGCATGTCTAATAAGACTAACAATGTCCATTAAAACTAGCATACCTTGACATTGTTAATTAGTGGATTGCTTTTAACATGTGCATGTGGAGACTGAGTAACTGGGCAAAATATGTGAATTTGAAAGAGATAATCTAAGAATTATTAACCTGTGAATTCAGTTATATGGTTCCATTGTCTCATGTGCATCTGACAATGACACAGTTTCATTAAATTACAGTACCATAGGCAATTTTTGTAATGCAAGGCCTTAGGGAATTTCACTGAACTTGTGGAAAATAGTCTCTAACAGAATTTCTTCTCTATTTAAGTCTTGCAAAACTAGTAAGTAATTGCTTACACATCTGAATTCTGGTTCTTCATAGAACTGAATACATGGTAGATATTGTTTCATTCTGACATTAATAACAGGAGTTAATAAATTTATATTGTGTCTCTCTGCTATTGTACACCATCATTAGGGTTAGTAAGCTGTCTTTGCTTGACCTGCGGAATTCCTCAGAAATTGCTAATTCACTGCATGAAATAGGACCCATCCCCTAAAGCAGGGATGGGCAAACTATGGCCATTTTTATTCGGCCTGCAAGCTCTGGCTGGGGAAGCGGGGGTAGTTAGAGTGCGGGGGGGGGGTCTCCAGAGGGGGTGATCAGGGGAAAAGGAGCCCGAGGGTGTTGGATGGGTTGGGAGTTCTGAGGGGGGCAAGATTGGGGGGTGGTCAAATAAGGGGGTGGGGCCTGCCTGTTCCGGGAGGCACAGCCTTCCCTACCTGGCCCTCCACACAATTTTGAAACCCACTGTGGCCCTTGGGCCAAAAGGTTTGCCCACCCCTCCCCTAAAGATATGATGGGAATCTATTAAACAAATTTCCACTGTTTCTACATCTAAACTAAAGTCATTTTCAATTATCATCTAGCCGTTTGCACAGAATCTCTGATCTAATGAATATTTGGAATCCTTTGATTCTTCCCTTTTCTGCACCATGTCTATCATGTCACCTTATGATCAACAGATTCTATATATTTCTAATAAAAATATTTATAATACATATTAAGAATCAGATAACTTATGGTTCATTTGCCCACTACACTATATATTTGACAGCCATTATGAACTTAGATTGTGAAAATCACATAGTCATCAAAATCATACTATTGAGTGACTGGGAAATAGTAAAATAGCTACATCAATTGAAAATGGAGGAACATTATTTGGTATCAGCATTATTTTAAGAGAAACCTTGTTATTAAATCATGTACTTTATATCCTTTAAAACCAGTGAGACAAGAGACTCATTTCTTAATGAGGAGAATAAGAAAACATGGCTTGATAAGCCATGTTCTTGTTTTTAAAAAAAAAGCATTCTGGCTGATTTGAGAGGGGCTAATAAGCATAAAAATTTGGTTAATATTTCTGTGTAGACACAAAAAAAGCTAAAGCAACATTCCATCCAAGCACAAGGATACAATCTTTCCCTATGCTTGCATACATTCTTCATATTAATGTACAAGCCATGTGCCTGCCATATTACCAGTGCACATGTAATGTACAGAAAATGCAATATTTTTCTTATACATCAGAATTAAAACACAATCTGTCCAGCAGTGAAATCACCATCTTTTCACTCATAATAAAGTGTTGTTGTATTCATTTCCAAAATCCATAGGAGGGAAATGATATAGAACTACACTAGGTCCATGCTGGCTTTGTTAATAGAAAATAGTCACTAATTTATCACTGTGGGAAAATATTGCAGAGGTTAATATACTGCTGGTCAAACCATAGGTATTAAACAGTTTTCAATAGGAAACCAGCAGGTTACAAGTTGTTGCACTGCTACAGCATCACTGGCAAAGTGTGTCAACAGCCTAGAAATGTGTCACTGTATTGCCAAACAGGAGACGAGAAAAAGGCACTCCATGCAGTGCAAACATCAGAGTATAGATAACATGTTCTCAGACAACTAAAGCACATACAGTAAACAAAATCTGACTTATTAGTTACCTGACCATGGTAATTTTGTCTGGTGCAGAAGCAATAAATTGTCAAAAATGTTAATCACTATAAAGTGTCATATTGATTCTCAGTATCATCTCATTTCTTCTGCAGCATTCTAACATTAAAATTTTAAGATTACATGTGTCATTCTCAGTAGTTTGTTGGAGTGAGCATATCTGTAAAGAAAAGGGGAGGGAGACAGGGAAGGGAAAACCTTTTCTATACCATTTACAACAGAAATGAAGTGAATCTCAAACAATGTGCTCACACACTGAGCCACTAACTTATCAAATGAACCCGGAAAGCCCCAGTATTTACCTAGAAACCAAATGTGTTTCAAAGATTAGAATTCAACAACCAAAATAGGGAATAAACTGAATCTAGACATTCCACTGTTAACCTTCAGATAGGGACACATTGTTAGGTTCAGAACATGGTTCTGGCCATGTATCTATTCATTCTCACCTCATTAGGCGTAATGGAGTCATTTTTAAGTATGATCAGGTTTTGTGCACTCTGCCCACTCTGTCCTGTGAGATGTCTTTCAGCCATCACTGCATGAGGACCAGTTCCCGTTGGCCCACCAGTATTGTAAAACATGAAAGTGTCACTTCCTGATCCTGCCGTCAGACATGCCTTATAGCAGTAGGTCTTAGTGAGAGACCCATTCCCCCGCACTTCAATAAAATGTGGCTGTACTTTTAAACCATGCGGTATCCTGGAATCAATGTTGTTGTTAGCCTGCTTGTACATTTCAACAGGATACCTTTCTCTGACGCCACAAAAACCTCCACAACAGGAATCACCATACACATTGTATCTGTAGCACTTGATAACCGTGAGGACAATGATTGTCAAAAGAAATATGAATGAAACTGAGCTCAGCGCAATAATGAGATACAGTGTTATCTCTGAGTAGTTTCTAGTACTTTTGATATGCCTCCTTGTGTCAGGGATGATTTTGGAAACTCTGTCCACAACAGCGATGGTTATGGCTACTGCTGAGGACAAGGATGGCTCACCATTGTCTCTCACAACAACTGACAGGTTGAAAGTAGTAACACTGTCATCCCCCAGTTTGCGAGTAGTCCTAATCTCCCCACTGTGTAGCTCCACTCTGAAGAGATCTGGGTCGGAGGCTTGAGCCAGATGGTAGAACAACCAGGCGTTTTGTCCAGAGTCTGCATCAATGGCTATTACTTTGGTAACCAAATAACCTGGGTGCGCCGAGCGAGGGATCATCTCCAAGGCTGCCGAGGCGTTGGTTGAGGTAGGGTACAGAATCTGAGGGGCGTGGTCATTCTGATCCACCACATACACGTGCACAGTGACAGTGCTGCTAAGCGCTGGGGTCCCAGCGTCCTGGGCTTGAACAACAACCTGAAACTCCCTTAACTTCTCGTAGTCGAAGGAGTTGACCGCATAAATGTTACCATTGTCGGATTTAATGGAGACATAGGACGTGACAGGTAGCCCTTGAATTTCCCCTTTCAGGAGAGAATAGGACACATAGGCATTTTCCTTGGCATCGGGATCGATGGCTTTCACAGTGCACAGCGAAACCCCGAGCTGATTGTTCTCGGGGATGTAAACGGAATACACGGGCTCCTCGAACCGCGGCGGGTTGTCGTTGACATCGGAGATGTCCACTTGGATCACTTTGTGGGAAGAGAGGGGTGGGGTCCCGGCGTCCGTAGCTGTGACCGTGATGTTGTAGGAGGAAGCCCTTTCGCGGTCCAGCTCGCCCTGCGTGACCAGCGTGTAGGAGTTTTTGAAGGAGTTGAGTTTGAAGGGGATGTTGGGAGGGATGCTCAGACTGACCTGCTTGTTTGGCCCGGAGTCCTGGTCGGTTACACTCATTAAAGCCACCACGGTCTCGGACCGGGCGTTCTCCGGCACCGGGCTGTACAGGGAGGTGAGCACCACTTCGGGGGCGTTATCGTTGGCGTCCACGATGCTGACTAGCACCTTGCAGTGCCCGGCCATGGACACAGGGCCCCGGTCGGTGGCCTGCACATAAATCTCATAGGAGGAGGCCTCCTCGTAGTCCAGCGTGCCGTTGACCCTCACCTCGCCGGAGACGGGGTCGATGCTGAAGAGCTGCCGCACCTTCTGGGGCGTGTAGCCGCTGAAGGAGTACAGCACCTCCCCGTTGGAGCCCTCATCCGGGTCCGACGCGTTCAGCTTCACCACCAGCGTGCCCGCGACCGCGTTCTCCAGCAGGTTCACAGTGTAGGTGGATCGGTCGAAGACGGGCGAGTTGTCGTTTGTGTCCATGACCCGTATGGAGATCTGGGCCGTGCCTGACCTGGCGGGGCTGCCCCCGTCCACAGCGGTGAGCACCAGCTGCTGCAGGGCGCTTTGCTCCCGGTCCAGGGGTTGCTGCAGCACCAGCTCCAGGAGTTTGCTGCCGCGCTGGAAGCCTTTGAGGTCCAGGGCGAAGTGGTGGTTGGGGCTGAGCCGGTAGCTCTGCACCGAGTTGGTGCCCACGTCGGGGTCCTGCGCGCTCTCGATGTGGAAGCGGGCGCCGGGCACAGCGGACTCGCTGACCTCCAGCCGGTAGTCCTGCCGCGGGAAGCGGGGCGCGTTGTCGTTGATGTCCAGCACCTCCACCTCCACGTTGTGCACCTCGATGGGCTGCTCGATCACCAGCTCCAGGCTGAGGAAGCAGGAGGGGCTAAGCTCGCACAGCGCCTCCCGGTCCATGCGCTCCTTCACCAGGAGCGCCCCGCGGCCCAGCTCCAGCTCCAGGTACTGCCGCCCGCTGCCCGAGGTCAGCCGCGCGCCCCGGGCCGACAGCCGCTGCGGATCCACGCCCAGGTCGCTCGCCACGTTCCCCACGAAGGCGCCGCGCCGCAGCTCCTCCTGCACCGAGTAGCGGAGCTGCCCGCCCGCCGGGCCCAGGCACAGCAGCAGCAGGAGCGCCGGGATCCGGAGCGCCGCCGCCCCGCCGCAGCCGCGGGGAGAAGACGGCGCCATGGCCGACGGCGAAGGGAGGGGTGGGGGGAGCCGAGCGCAGCTTTCACCCGACGCGCTCGCAGCCCTGCCGGGCCTCACATCCCTCAGCCGCCGCCGCCGCCGCCTCCCGCACCCAGCAGCGGGTTCATGCACCCGGCTAGCAGGCGCCGCCAGCTGCGCCCAGCGCTGCCGCCGCCCCTGCAGCCGCCGCCGCCGCCGCTGGCTGCCGAGCCGGCCGCTTCCACCGCGAATCCATGTCCCCCCGCGGCTTCGGCTGCTCCCCGGCTCTGCGGCGGCGGCTCCGGCCTCTCCTCTTCCAGCAGCTCGGGGGACTCGCGGCTCCACTTCCTCCTTCGCTGGCTGCGGCGGGGAGTGTGCGGGGGAGGGGCGGCGAGCTCCGGCTGGCTCCGATTCAGCACCTGGGCAGGGAACAGCGACACCGAGGCAGGCAGCCAAGAGCCAGGGAGCTCTTCACCGGAGTCAACCGCAGCACCAATCCCCCCAACACACACCGGGACTCACCCCCTCCCACGCCACTCCTCAGCCCCCGGGAGCTCAGAGCCAGCTACCCCCATAGCCACCCGCCTTCACAGAGATACCTCCCTCCCGTCCCAGGGAGACAGTCAGGGACCCCTTCCGTTCCTAGCAGCGCTGCCTTTCCGCCCACACTCAAATTAAGAGAGTAAGTGTGATGTCCATGTGTGTGTTTACATAGGTTTTATGGCTACACAAAGAAAAAGCTCGCTCTTCTACCCGGGATTGTCTCCTGCCACTGCAGAGGCTCTTTGGTCTAATGTCTCTCTCCTATGATATAGGCAGGCCTTCTCAGAGGTCCAGAGAGGCCCAAGCCACTTCCAGCTTTTGAAGCCCCTTTCAACATGCACTTGATCCAATACCAACCACTAGTGATTTGTTTCTATAATCAGCTGATCCGTGAGGACACACTCATCCTGATCTAATCTTGTGCCATCAAAACTGATATTTTGTTTTATTATTTATGAACATTTTAAACTGTTTAATATGACACAATCTATATCAGTTAACAAAATATGACCTATTTTACCAAATCTCATCTCATTTGCTTAAATTTGCAGCTGTAAGCAGAGAGAGTGTGTCACATTTTGATTTGACAGGGATGTGCATAAAAACAAGTTGCGAAACCTATCAAATGCCAAAAAAATTAACAAGTGTCTAAATCTGAGGCCCCCTTTGTGCTTGAGGCCCAGGCCAAATGGCCCTCCTGTCCCCACTCACCCACCCCAAATTGGCCCTGGATAAAGGGGATGGGGAAGAAGCCTTCCCATATTTACCAACATGAATTCCTGCCTTTCTACCCACACCACCACCATCAAGGCAAGCTGTGAGGCCCCATACAAAAGCAAGGACACAGCCTGTCACAGGAAAGGGACACAGAGTGTTTCATTGGCCTCTTTCCCTCTCTTCATTCTAGGTGCTAGAGAGGAAAACAGGGAATGAACTGCCTTCCTGTCCAGTCTCACTGCTGAGTTGCCTAGACTTCTGGTCCTACTGCTGCTGCTGCAGAGCTAGAATGCATCAGCTCAGGAGTGTTAAATCAGCACACTCTGAAAAGCATGCACTCCCCTCCCCCGGTGTGTTTTTGCTTACAGCTGGTTCTATCAGTGTACTTCTGCACAGACAGAATCAGTTATGTTGCCTTTCTTCTTGAAGACTTTCTTCTCTGCCCCCCCCCCCACCCCTTAATTCATTCTTGCTGCACTACCCTCCCCACTCTTCTGGGAATTATTTCCTCTCACTGTTGCCTCTCCTTCCTTGATCCCCTCAACCACTGCTGTAACAGCCCTACCCTGCCACTATTCACTGGTTGAATTTTGCAAGACACACCCATGAACTATGGGTGTATGTAACATGGGCTTCAGTTTATTTTACATAATAGTATACAGGCAAACAGTGAGGTGAATGCAACAAGAACTGTAGGGAGAGGTTCAAGAGAAGAAATAGTAGTTGCATTTGTTTTCCAGTACTCCTTTTAGACTCATATTCAGGTACCAGCAAGGTTCAAGTTCACATAGTTTATCAGAACTAACAAAATCACAGCCAATGGTGCAATGGTTATATTTTGATCAATGTGTACAGGACACACAAAAACATTGATAACAGAGAGAAGCAGCAACACAGATCATCAGTAAGCTCAAATTTATTTTTTTTTTTAAAAAAATGGGCATCTAAGTTAGCTTCCTATATCCAAATATAGGGACTTAAATAAGTGGGCTCATTTTCAAACATGCTGAGCAACCTACAGATTCCACTGACTTCAGTTGTCACTGCTGGCAGGCACCCAAACCTGCTTATTTTTGAAAGTTAGGCAAATTTAGGCCTATTCAAACCAGGAAGGCCAGTGGGAGCCTCTGGGTGTTCACCATGTTTAAAAATCTAGACCCTTCTGATATGCCCAAAATGAGAGCAAAGCTCTTTTGAAAATCTGGTTTTATTTAGAGAGAGAGAGAGAGAGAGAGAGAGAGAGAGAGAGAGAGAGAGAGA
>ML677410.1:2517878-2567181 GCA_007922305.1 Dermatemys mawii
AGAGAGAGAGAGAGAGAGAGAGAGAGAGAGAGAGAGAGAGAGAGAGAGAAAGAAGAGGGGGTTACCTAAATATGGATTTTTCAATCTACCCGTCCACAGAAATAAAAAAAGACAACATGCTGCCCTGGATAAAAGGGATGAGGAATCTCCCCCAAGGGTGGAGGAGGAAAAGCCATAGCCAAGTCTGGGAGGATTGTGGCCACCACTCACAAGAGGAAATGAAGGGTGGTGGTGGTCAGCAGTTCCCTTCCAAGGAGGACAGAGGCATCCATCTGCAGGCCTAACCTTGCATCCTGGGGTGGCTTTGCTGCCTGCCAGGGGCCCATAGCCAACACATTACAGAAAGATTGCTGGGGATCATCCAGCCCTCTGACTACTACATCATGCTGCTCCTCCAAGTGGGCACTAATGATACTGTCAGGTATGACCTGAGCATAGCAGAAGTGACTATAGAACTCTGGGGGTGAAGGATCCTTCTGGTCAAGGGTAGGGATCTAGGCAGAGATGGACACATCCTGAAAGTAAATATATGACTGCATGGATGGCATCCCCAGAAGGACTTCAGCTTCCTTGACTATCAGATCTTGTTCCAAGAAGAACTGTTGAGCACAGATGGGGTCCACCTGTCAGGTAAAGGGAAGAGTATCTTTGGATAGAGACTGGCTAACAAGTGAGGAAGCGGGGGAGGGAAGACAGCAGGGGAGGGGCTAGGGGAAGCCTCCCCAGGCCAGCAGCTCAGGCGGGCCAGGCAGGATGGTCCCAGGGGCCGGATGTGGCCCATAGGTGTTTGCCCACCCCTGCTCTAATCCCATATATGGAATATATATATATATATATATATCTTTTGGACAGAGGCCCACATTACTTCTCCAATCCCCTTCCTACCTGCAGCAGGCACCCTCAAGATCCCTGTATTCACTGGTTTCTTGCCTGCCCTCATCCCTCTCTCCCTTAGGGAATATGTTTGTGAAGGGGAGTGATGTTATAGTGTGGAGAAGAAACTCTAAGAAATCAGTATTATTTTACACAGGGAAAAAACACTTGTTAATTGCATGGCTATTTAAGGGGGCATATTTGAAGGGGAATAACATCACAGATTGTGACCCTCTCTCTGGTAAGCCTCTACCCTTTCTGCCCACCCACACTCCCCTCTGAGGAGCCCAAAATATTCACTGGAGTCAGAATGGGGACAGAGTGGTTCTGAAAATAAAAGAACTGGTATTTTTCCAGTGCATATTCTGCATTTTCCTCACACTCCATTGGATTTTCCTGATAGCATGGTCTGCTCTTGCAGCTGTGTTTTTTCCCTTCTCTAAATATATTCTTAGATTCCTCCTGAGCTGGTGTGAATTTCTTGTTCTGGTACTGCCTTAGACATTTATTTCCATGTTTCAATCATGTTTTGTGCCTGACTTACTTGTGGACAAGTCCTCTTATTTGTAACTCATGTCTTCTTTCTTTGAAATATTGTGCCAAATTGCTCATTGGTATGAATCTGTTCTTTCATATATACCAGTGTATCTGCTCTTCTCTTTGGTCTGAATCTAATCAGTTCAGAATTTCCTTTTGTATCTCTGAGACAGCTCAAATCTGACTATTTTAAACACTGCTGTTACTGGATGTGGGACTTCTAGCCAACCAGACAAAATGTAGTCTAAATATTGCCTGTATTTAGGTCACAAACTATTTATTTTTGCCCAGTAGTGCATTTGCTGTTGTTTTAGAAAATGGTTTGCAAAGAGAGACAGCAAGAGAGAGAGATGTGTTGTAAAGGTGGATTCAGACAGACATAATACGTATAATACAGGAACATGGGGAAAATATTTGTCTTTCTCTGTCTGTGAGGCACACTCAAATATTTCTCACTTTTTCCTCAATATTTAGAATCATAAAGTCATAGAATCATAGGACTGGAAGGGACCTCCAGAGGTTATCTATAGTCCAGTCCCCTGTATTCATGGCACGACTACATATTATCTAGACCAAGGGTCTCCAAAGTACAGCCTGGGGGCCAGATCCGGCCCGTGGTGTCGATTTGTCCAGCCCCCCCAGCCCCAGCTGAGCAGGCACATGGAGAAGCCACCGCTACCCCCTCTCCCCCGCATGAGCTGGTGCCGGCGGCCCCATGTGCGGAGGGGTGAGTGCCCCCACAGTGCGGCTGGAGGAGCAAAGGGGTGGGGGCTGCAGCAGCAGCATGGTTGGAGGAGCAAAGGAGTGAGTGCTCCTGTGGCGTGGCTAGAGGAGCAAAGGGTGGGGGGGGGGGGCCACAGCAGCAGCCGGAGGGGCGGGGGGGGAGGGGCAGTGGCACGTAACAGTGGCCAACGAAGCCCCTTCAAAAATCTAATATGGCCCTCGTCTCAAAAATTTTGGAGACCCCTGATCTAGGCCAATTTAGCACTAAGGATCTCTGACTACAGAGATCTCTTGTCTACAGTAAAGGAAAAGTAGATCTAAGCTACACAATTTGAATAGCATAACTCAGATCGACATAGCTTAGATCTACTTACCGTGGGGTCCACACTATGCAGTGACAATGGGAGACACTCTCCCATCGACTCTCCTTACTCTTCTCAGAAGTATTACAGGATTAGACAGAAGAGTGATCGGCAGTCGATTTAGACCGCCGATGTATCGATTGCCGCAGCATTGGTCCTTTGGTAAGTGTAGACTAGGTTGTCTTCTGTTGCAAAGTCCTTCCAGTAATTTTGTGACTACAATTTCAGATGCTGTAACATTGTAAATGAGAGGACATTAAAGATTTAAATTGCCAAACTAACTTTCGTCTTTGTAAGTTCACCACAGAGCCTTTCAGTGCCTATGTTACTGCCAAATGTTTTACTGATGGCTTCAGTTAGTGTATTCTCCCTAGACACCATTATGTCTCTCTACAGTGTTCTGATCTTTGTCATGCTCTAATGTGGAAAGTAATTCCTTAGCCCAAACCATCATCAATGAATTTCAACACAGTGAACTGAATGTAAGACATACTGGTTCATAAACAGACTCATTTCAGATAATTGTTACCTTGTTGTTTTTCTTCAACTTTTTAAATGAATATTGAGGAAAAGAATAAATTCAGAAGCTGAATTATGTGACAGCTATCCTCTTTAAGATATTTTTGTGACCAAGTTGCAGTAACCTCTCTTTCTTTCCTTCCTTCCCCCTTTATCCGAGTATTAGCCAATATATTTTAAATTTATTCTACTATTCTGTTCTATTAAGGTTCTTATACCACCTTCAGGACCACAGCACTCTCTTCTAGCCTCCTCCATTTACAAGTGATATGGCAGAGAGAAAAATTGAATGTATTCTACATGGGAAAGAATACCCTGTAAGAGCAGAGCATGATGGGAACACTCCTCAGGGTATAAAACAGAGCACTACCAAAAGGCACCTACTCCAATAAGATACTGGTATGATCTGTAAATGAAACGTCCTAATGTTTAGTTAGGGGAACTGAGCTCTGAGGATGTATGCTTTGTGCATGATTTTTTTTTCTCCAACAGTATTTGTTTGTTAGCATTAAGAAACTGGGATTGTTTATTTCCAGAGTGATGCCAGACATTTCATGCTCAGAGCACTGTGATTCTGATGACCCCATGTCATATAAAATGTCTACCAAGCTTCTCTACCCTTCTATTAATGCCTTTTATTCTTAGGGAGATTGTTCATTTTTCATATATGTAAATAAATATTTAATTTTATGTTTTATTGTTTTTATTTCATTTATGACTTGACTTTTCTTCTTATTCCTTCTTTAAAATTCTGTAATTATAATCAGCTGCTTTTTTCCCCCTATACTCTTTAAGGAATCTCATTCATCAATATAAATGAGGTATTTTTTATTAATTACTATCGCATCCCTATACACAAACTTTACATTGTCTGCATTTTTATCTTTTTTGGGAGGGCCCTTTGCATCTGAGGGCTCTTCAGTTTCTCCATTTTTCATTTATTTCCTTTAAATTCCAGTTTTACTGTAAGTTTACTACCTTAACAGTGGTCAAGATCTGGCTCAAACCACACCATTGTCTCCCTGACCTAGCCCTATTCCTGAAGACACATTTTGACATCAGTTAGAATCAAAGTTTGTTTTATTTATCCAGTTAAACTGGTTCTTCTGCTGGCTTTGAGCAGCCACTGGCCTGTCCTATTGTCCTATATCCTGGCCTGTCCTATGATGTTCTTTACTGATGACTGTTGGACTTTCTGACTAGATGGCATCTTGACAGTTGGCTTCTCTTAAATACTTGAGAGTATCTCCTTGCGAGCTTGCTCACTGAGCATCACTCCTAGCTGCACGTTCTTCTGTCTTTGTGAGTTCTACCTTCCCCCTTTTCCTCTCCCCCTGCATATCTGTTTTTTATGCCTCATATTTCTTCCCTCCATCAGCACTCACAGCTCCATCCCTGCTTTCCATCTTTTACTTGCTTTGTCCCCTTCATTTTAATCTGGTCTCTCTCACTTTCTCCATCAGGTTTCCTCCCACTGCCTATTCTTCTTCCCTTTACTCTCTGACTTGCTCCTTCTCTCCTCCCCTTTTACCACTCTCTCTGCCCCTTTTTCCTTGCCTCTCTCCACCCCTCTTTCTTCCCCTCCTCGATTCTCCCATCTTTATCCTTCCACTTGCAAGATCTAATCCATCCACCTATCCTTCTACTGCTTTCTTCCCTTGATCCTCAAAGAAGGTTTCTTTCTCCTTGATTAATCCCAGGTGACCTCTTTCTTCTCCCTTTGTTTTCTACATTTCTTTTTGTTCCCATCATATGTCTTCTTATAATCTTAGGATTTCTACAAGTGTTCCCCTGTATGAAAGGGACGTTTATTCAGTCGCAGTTGGAAATGCTGGGATTAAGTGCATCTGATCTGTGCTTAACTCTCCATTCGATCCAAGTATTTCAGGCAAAGTGGGAAACTGAGCATTAAGCACAGGCACTGAACCAAATGAAACTATGTTTTGGGAATACTATGAACAGTGCTCCCCCACCATGGGTGTACACCCAACATTTCACTCCCACTCCCACAAAAACTAAAGATACATGTTGGAGACCAGAGTATAAAAATGCAAAACTCAATCAAAAATACAGGCCAGTAATGATATCAGGAGAAGTCGTATTCCTTCCAGCTGAGAAGAGCTAGATAGAGTTTTCTTCAAGCCCATCAGAGCCTCTCATTAATCAACCAAAGAGCTTAGAGTTGCCCTGTAAAGCTCCCCATCCTTCCCAGTGTTTGTGTATATTCACATCATAGTATTCTTAAACATATGTAGCCATGTTAATCTGGATCCGCAGAAGCGACAAAGAGTCCTGTGGCACCTTAAAGACTAACAAAAGTATTGAAGCATAAGCATGCATCCGACGAAGTGGGTATTAGCCCACGAAAGCTTATGCTTCAATACTTTTGTTAGTCTTTAAGGTGCCACAGGACTCTGTCGCTTAAATATATGTGGTTTTTTAACAGCCTGCCCACTCCCCACTCTCCACTGTAACACTGACTAGTTTACTCAACCCAGTGTACTGTATATCCTGTATTTGATCACATTTTGCTTTCTGGAATTTCAGTGTTTTCTCCTTCGTCTTTTGTAGTTTTCATCTTCAATCTATTGCAGATCTTATAACTTTCCCAGGCTCTCTGTATTTCCCAGTACTAGCTCAATGGTTTATCTTCATTAGTGAGTTATACTAAATTAGCAAATGATCCTATACCAGGCCATAATTTCAGCACTTAATTTAGTAAGCCTATATTTAGGCAATCGTATTTGATTCAGAGCTGCCCATGAAACTGCATAAAAGGATGGTAGAAAGGTCCCCTTTCTTCATCTACACAGCCGTGCTAAGTTTTTGAATTATGGAACAAGGCAACTTACAAAGAATGTTTAATTTATGCTTTTATTTCTTGAGAATAGTTCACTGGGCTGCCTAATCACTCCAGTCTACCCAAAATGCAGCTGTTCCTCTGCGGACTAAACCCAAAAAAGAGCATAGTCATCTCAGATTTCTCACTTTGGCTGTCAGTCCATTTCATGACTGATTTTTTTAAACTCATGGCACCACATTAAATCATTCAGCCATGCTTCTAATATCCAGTCAATTTTTCTCCCACACAAAAGACCAGCACAAAGCCTATGTGCAACTTCAATCCCATTTTTATGGTTTAAATGGGACTTAAGAGAAGCACAGGTCTTATGTTGGCCCCCTGTGCAAGAGTGAATTTCACCTACCACAGAACATCCCACAGCCATCAGAAGATCATCTTTGGATAAAAAATAGAGGCCCAAGTGCACAACCTAAGGGAAGGGCAAAGGAGCTCTACACCAACTTTATTCACACACACACACACGGCCAAGCCGACCTATGCTATAACTCAAGGCCGACTTAGAGGAGCTTTAAATTGCTAATAAGGATCACTAGAGCTCAGCAGCATTCCAGCTATGTCCCAGGCAACTCTCCTGCAACAGAAGTTATAATGGAGAGTAGCAGGGATGGCTATTCCAGCTCTGCACCACAAGAAGATTCTCCTATTCATAGGGAACCCTCAGCTGGCCACCTAGGCCAGGCTGAAGCATTCAAAGCTGTGCTGGAGTCAGGGCCAATCCTAGGGGGATGCAGAACCTGGGGCAAATCATCTTCCCCACTAGTCTCCTCTCTGTCCACCCAGCATGCTCACCTGGTACTCACCTCCTCACCCTCCTCCGCCTGCTTGTCACTCACTTCCTCACCTGTCTGCCTACCTCCCTGCTAGTCTCTTCGCTGTCTGGTGCAAACTCATACCCCCGTCTGCCCAACTGCCACTCTCCTCCTCACTGTCCACTGCCTGCTCACCTGCTGCTCACCTCCTCACCCCGCTTGCCCATCTGCCTTCTGCCTCACCTCCCTGCCCACCTCCTCACCCAAATATCAGGACAAATGATGTCCTGATCATGCATCAGTTGGGACGTGGGACAAAAGGCTAAATAACAGGACAGTCCCGCTTTTATAGAAGTGTGGGGCCCCACAAAGCATGGGGCTTGGGGCTGTCACTGCGATTCATCCTACCCAAAGGATGGCTCTGGCTGGAGTGGTGAAAAGAAGATTTAATGGTGGGCAGGTTCTGGCCCCAAAGGCTGTGGTACCTGATTTTACAGAGTCCCCACAGCAATCTCCCAAACTATTTTAAAAGATTATGAGTGGGGCAGAGCTTAGGAGTGGAGTAATAATTTTCCTTTTCAGGATGGCATTTTATGATTGATTATTTTATTGTTGAAGTGACAAAGAGTCCTGTGGCACCTTAAAGACTAACTAAAGTTTTAGAGCATAAGCTTTAGTTAGTCTTTAAGGTGCCACAGGACTCTTTGTCACTTCTGCAATTTCAGACTAACACGGCTACCCCTCTGATTCTATTTTATTGTTGTTTACTTGGTGTGGTGGAAATTCCATACCATGTTTGTTAAGCTGAACAAAGGTATAGTTTGACTAGCACTTTATAGAATAAATATGAGCTACATCATTCCCTCTAGAAGAGGAGGATGCCCTCATGCCTGGGAGTCTCACACTGCCTAGTGGAAAGGGGGTTCAGCCATCTCTGTAATACTGTGCTCCCACCCCGCCCCGGCAGAACTCTCCACGGGATGCAGGTTTTTCACTGGGGGAGAGATCAGAGATTGGGTGGCCAAGAGGATTAAAAAAATGTCTCCTCTCTGGATCTGCAGAATTTATCTAGGACATGAAAACAGTAATACAGTCGATGTAGCCAAACTGGAGTGCCTGGCCCAATTGCAGCTGGGAGGAAGAAGAATCCTTCCAGCACACCTGCGCAGCCAGGGGACCTCAGGGACAGGCATTCATGTAAAACCACAGGGAGTCTCCACACATGGCTTTGGCCACCTGTAGACCCCCCAGGTTCGAGAGTCAGCCTTACAGCTCCTCCCGTGAATGGAGCGAGAAAAACCTAACCCCACAACCAAATGATCTGGAGAAATCTCCACAAGAGAACTGTTACAGCTTTTAACAGGGAAGGGGTTGATTTGGCCCTCAATACTCCAAAATAATTAACTTTCAGTTTCTTATAGCCACTCTGGTTGCACATTCAGAAATTTAGATCTTTGCATACAATTATAACACATACCACAGACTCAAATACTTGGGTACAAAATGAAGTATTTTATAGCTTTCTTCTGCTACTGTTTAAGGTAGTAAAACAGGCTGCTCTAGATGAGAGTGCAGGCACCATAAAACACATATCAATCCTGAGAGAATTTTTATGAGACCACAGTGTAATGGTTGCTGCTTCACAGCTTTCTTTAGGTCATGTGGTTGTATAGGAAAGGCTGAGCAGAGAAACTAGGGCAGAAAATATTTTGTTTGCTAATTCTCAGCAGGCATTTTTGAGCTTAGAAGATTTCAATTCAAATCCTAATAACAAAATCCATCTGCTAAAACTGAATATGTTCTGTCTGGAATTGATTATTTTAAGCATATTACATTAAATATTATGGGCCAAAATCTGCCATCCTTGCTCCTGTTAAGGAGTATTTTACTTCATGAGTAATCCTGTTGATTTTATTACTCAGGAAGAAAGGTAGCAGAATCTGACCTTATTTGATTAACAGACACTTCAATTAGTCTGTTCTACATTAACATTTTTTCTAAGGGTCCTGTGTCTTTATGAGATCCCTGGTTTTCTTTTTTTAAAATATACTTGTCAGATGTTGTTGATTTGTTGTTTATCCCTTCCTCATAATTTATGTTCCTAAACCATTTGTAACCTTCACTACATCCTTACAATCTCAGCAATGCTTTCCCTTAAATAAGGTTACCAGAGCTGCAAATAATTGTATTCTAAATATGCATTTTGAAGTAATACCTGATGCCAAAGAAACTTCTGTCGGTTTGTATTTATTTATACACTTAATCCCATGAGCAGTTGTGCTTTCTCATTACTTACAAACATTGTACAAGTGGTTTAAGTGCATTATCCTTAACCACTCCAAGTCTTTTCTTTCTACAGTTTGTTATTTTACCTGTAAACATTTAATAGTTGTTTACTAGAAGGTTTTGGCTACTATAACTACCTATTTTTAATTCTATACGTTAGTCTAACTTCTATACAATGAAGTCCATTGACAAATTAATACACAATCTATTCAAATACTTCTGAATGTTCTTAATCTTTCTTTGGTATTTGAATCTCTCCCAAGAAATATTGTCAATATTGAATGTGATATTTTACTAGCTTCTATTCATGTGAGTATGAATTGCTGAAGTGTTGCATTTGTATACAAACCAAACCCAGACAGAATATTCACCTCATTTTGGATTTTAAAAATATTTCAGTATTTCTTTCCCTAGCCTATGTCTTCTGATTTCATAAGTCAAAGTAACTGACATAATAATAAAATGTTCCACTAAACCTAGACTATGTCCAGTATTTTACCTAACAGTAAAGTAATGTGGTCAAAGAATTCAGGCACATTTGTCAGCTATACTATGAATCCATATTGATTAGGTATGTGATGAACCAACTTTTTTAGTACCCAGGCAAACTCTATATAGCACATATTGATTATAACCACAAAAAGACAATGATTTTGTGAGCAAGATTTTGCGAAGACATAGGATTTCTCTTCCATCAATAAATAGACATACTAGAGCAGGGCATGCTAGCTTCAGAGAGCTCCATAGAGACACTGATAATCCCTTCACCTGATGAAACCAGAAAACTTGTATTTCATTACAATTTTGTCCTCATCATTCCTACAAGCCTGCAATGTGTCAGTGATTATTTTACTGGTGGCTCCCTGATTATACTTTCCTTTTTTAATTTGAATTTTTACTGTGCTTTGCTGATTAGCAAAAAATTGAGGAGGTGAATCAAAGGAATATAGAGGAAAAGTTGGCCGAGTGGTCCATTAGTTACAAAACCTGTTTAGAGACTGTAGATTCAGTCCTTCCCCATGCTAACCACCAAAGCTTGAAACCCCTGGGAAGATGCAGTTCAGGAGGATCCTTAGGATCAGCAACTCTCTGCCTGGGTCCTCATAATTCATAGAAGGGTGGTGAAAGGCAGACATTTCAGGGTATGGGGAAAAAGTCAGAGGGGTCAGTGTCTTTGGTTCTGCTGTAGAGCTTATATTCTATAGTAACTGGCATTATAGATAGAGAGCCCTTTGCCTTAATACCTTTTTCATGGGAAATCTATAAGCTCTTGCTTGGAATTACAGAAAACCCAGCCATGCTTGACATGTCCACAGACTTGTATAAGGTAGATATGCTTTCTAGAAAGGTCTATGTTTCATAAACATTTTAAGAATTGGTATTTTTTATACTTTATGGAGGTTGTAAATTACATATTTACATTAATTCATGAAGCAATCTGTATCAGTGATCAAATAAATATAGCTTCTTAACTGGAACACATAAGGTGTGATTTTCAAAGAGATTTCAACCTGACTTCTTTTTATATAGATACAAATACTTGTGCATGCACTTTTTAAGATGCAATACCCTTGCATGCAGTTGATATAAGTTTAACACCCGGACATGCAGGTGACAGAATCAATCATAGGTGTTAGTGTTTGCACCAGCATCTAATGAAGTGGGTATTCACCCATGAAAGCTTATGCTCCAATATGTCTGTTAGTCAATAAGGTGTTACAGGACCCTTTGTCGCTTTTGCACCAGCAAAGTTGTCTTTAGATGAAATGAGGACACTTTTAGAATCAGGCTCCGATTGGGGAATTCTGGTTGTTTTGTGTATACTTGGGAAAGGGTTTTGTATTTGCTAATATTTGCGACAAAGTCTGTAATATCTTGGGCATAATTTTGGAGAGTGCTGTGTAAATTCATATATACTCAAGGAGAGAATCATATATAGTTTTCCATATTCTTTGGGGAGTAGAGAGTTTATTCTAGGCAGGGCAGGTAGTAATGCTTATAGTTAAGGTTGCCCAATGATTTCTATGACAAGACACTTTCAATTGTTCATAACTTTGTGTTCAAGAGTGGTTTGGCCATTTCCATGCCAGATGTCTGGCTCAGACTCAATTTTACTTTTTTTTTAATTATATTTATTTCAACTATAAGCATTAATACCTGCTAAATTATACAATTTCAGCTAAAATAGCTGAGCCATTTCTGAGAATGATGTTAGGGAAGATAAGTTGTTTTGCTCATGTTAAAAAACATTTGTATAATTGTTTTATTGAGAATCTGGCAATCCATGCTCTGGAACAGGTACTTCAAATTTGACAGGGGAGCCGCCCTGATTTCAGGGATGTGCCTTTTGCTGTTTATGAAAATATGTACAAATCTGGCCAATTTATAAGCCTCTGAAAAAGTCCCTGTTCATGCATCTTCAGTAGAATCTTGGTAAGAATTCTCAGCTAAATACTCTGAAGAGTCTGTCTGTACTGAGCATTCTGCATCACTTCACAGCTCCTACATGCCAAGCAAATTGCATGCACCTTCCCCACAGAGCAGTTGTATATGCTCCATCACAGGATTTTTCCTGAAATCCTCCTCCTTTCAGTTGGGGGTCACTTTGGTACTGGAACTAAGAGCAGAGAGACTGTCTCTTGTGCTTCCTCTTGCTGATGCCCATGAAGTGTGGATGAAGTGGAAGCACCCTGATTTGAATGCCGGGGGGAAGAGGGAGGGCAGTGAGGAATACGGGAGGAATAATAGGAGCCTTGGAGCATGATTAGGAGCAGAAGCCAGCAGGAGGGAATGGAACAGGGAAGGGAAGATGAGGGGGCTAGAGCAGGGGTCTCCAAACTACGGCCCGGGGGCCGGATCTGGCCTGCGGCATCGATTTGTCCGGCCCCCCAGCTGAGCAGGCACGTAGAGAAGCCGCTGCTGCCCCCCTGCTCGAGCTGCTGCCGGCGGCCCCTTGTGCAGAGGGGTGAGTGCCCCCGCAGCGCGGCTGGAGGAGCAAAGGGTGGGGTTGCGGCAGCGGTGTGGCTGGAGGAGCAAAGGGGTGAGTGCCCCTGAGGCGCAGCCAGAGGAGCGAAGAGGGAGGTGTCACGGTAGCGGCCGGGGGAGCATAGGGGGACCACGGTGTGGCTGGAGGAGCAAAGTGGGGGGGGTGGCAGCAGCGACCGGAGGAGCGGGGGGGGGGGGCAGTGGCAGCGGCCCGCCAAGCCCCTTCAAAAATCTAATATGGCCCTCATATCAAAAATTTAGGAGACCCCTGGGCTAGAGAATGGCAGTAATAAAATGGGGGAGAGGGCAGGAGTAGAGGGGATGGGGAATGAGAGGGAGCCATGGATGGAGGAGGATAAGAATGGGGGAAAGGACAGAAGCCATGAAGGGGAAAGGATAGGACCTGAGGTGTGGAAGAATAAGCAGGAGCAGGGGACACAGGCACAAAGAGAGAGGGGGCAGGAGTCAGGGAGCTAGGAGGACAATGGCAGGAGTTGGATGAGGGAGACAGCAGCAGAAGGGGACAGAGATAGCAGGTGTGGAGGACAGAGGCAGAAGAGCACAGGCAGACAACCCTAATTCTGGCATTCCCTAACTTTTCAGTGCTTGATTTTCCAACCTTAACAGTTTTCTAACATTTTTGTAAATACCGTATATACATAGTCATGTATTGTGACCAAAGGATTTTTAGTTCAGTTTAGTGCTCCATTCAAGAGTTCTGGCATGTAAGCCATCTGGGTTTGGTTCTCCACCAAATGACAGTGCTTCTGATTTCCCCCACCCCTCAGCACTGGTGAAATGTAAAAGCTTTTAAGCATTTCTGTCGTGCCCTGATCACTCCCAAACAAAATGTCTCAAACTCTCAGAAGTTATTCTCTACTTCTGCATAAATATAGAAGGAAATAGATTATCGGGTTTTAGAACTATCAAAGTTTTGTCACTAAGTTTCCACCCTGCCTTCTGTCTATTTTCTGCAACCTAACTGAGCCATCTTATTGCTAAGAAACTATGTGTATCATATATCCTTCTGTCTTTGATATTTGTAGTTTCCTTACTTTCTCTTTCTTCCTAATTTGTTATATTCCTTTAACACACCTTCAGTGACATTTTTGCATCATCTTCCTTCTTGAAGTTTTCTAGGGCCAGTTTTCAAAAACATAATGCCAATAGAGAATTTGGCCAAACTCCACTGAGTTGTTGTTAGCCCAAAATATTTATGGGCCTCTAAAACTGTGATTGAATTTTACTCATGCAATAAATTGCTAGTAAAAGCTCCATATTTGTGCAACCAGATCAGACAGATACTTAATTTGTGGATGCACGCAAAGGGGGAGAGGGTCACTCACATATTTAACTGCCTGCATAAAACTGAGACTAAAATCTGAGTTGAGACTATCTGAAATGTTGACCTGACCATGTATACTTAATATACTTGTGTATCTTCTATAAAAATAGACAAAAACATGCATTGAAAGATCATTAAGGTTGCAAAGTCAAGCACTCAAAAGTAAGTAAATGCCAGAATTAAGGCTGCCTGTGCAACCTTAATTTTCCCCATGACAGACAACACTCACTTCTCGAGTACCTCCTGCTGCTGCATGTGGTACTGCAGGCCTTTTCCAGCTCCTGGCACCCCTGGCAGGTTGCCGTCCCCACCTGATGGGTCTTCACTGTCTCAGCCCTCCAACCAAGTCACACAATCACAAGTGAACCCCTCTTCCAGGGTAGCAAAGAGTTCACCAACTGCTCGCCCTCATCTGGGTCTTCAGACCCATATCTGGACTCTTAAAATCCAGCTCTTTTCTCAGACTTCTAAAAGAGCTTTGTCTCCTCCTCAGGGCTTAGGCCATTTGGCCAGTGGGGAACCCAGGCCCACCCACTACTCCAGGTCCCAACCCAGGGACCTTATAAGCTAAACTTCTTACCACAAATTCACAGCTATGTCCAGCTTCTACTGGGCACATCTTGGTGAAGGTACAATACAGGAGGAAATATTCCAGGAAATTTTTTCCAGAACTGTTGTTATGAATCCTTTCGTTTTAGTATTAAGCACTCTAATAACAATCTCGTTCATTCCTATGGAGCATAACTAATTTGTTACCATCAAGTTTTGAATTTTCACCCTGCAATGCTCAGTTTCTCATCTCCTGAATTGTATAGCCACAAACACACAGTGGAGGAAACTGTTCATGTTGAAGTTTTTAACCTTTTCCTTCCCTTATATTCTTATCTATTCTATCAAACATAACAAATAAAGTTTCCACATATCAACACTCCTGTTAAGAAAATAAAAATTACATAATATATTCAAATAATCATGCTCAGTTTGTGATAAAACTTTACAAGATCTAGGAGAGCTCAACCAAAATATAAATAGACAGGGCCATTCCTAGGGGGATGCAGGGCCCAGGACAAATCAGCCTGTATGCCCCCTCTTAACATTTTTATACGGGTGACATCTGGTATGGGGAGGGGACAGCAGTGCTGGGGGGTGAGCGATGATGGAGAGTCGCAGGGTGGCACCTCTGCTAAGGGCAAGGGGACACCCTGTGCTGGGGGGTCCCAGGGCACAAGGGCAATGGAGGGATCTGCCTGGTGCTAGCGTGTTCCGGCAGCATTAGGATGCTGGCAGCCGGTGCAGCGGAAAGTGAGCAAAAAAAAGAAATACAATGAGCACTTCCTGCCAGTGAGTGCAGGCCTGACCCTCGCTGCTGATGTCTGGCCCCCACTAATCCACCGGATCGGCCTGGCACCCTAACCTCAACTCCCAGGCCAGCCTAGCTCCTCCCACATGACACGCACACACTGAAGCACAGGGGCCCCCAAAGCGCGGGGCCCAGAGTGGTCGCTCTGATTCGCTATACCCAAGGGATGGCTCAGTAAATGGATGCAAGTTATAGATTGGAAAATATTCAGAGTTTTGTCTCTTAGCAACACTTTTATTTTGCTGTGTTTTGAATATTACTTTTATCTGTATGATTTTAAGAAGCCTGTTCCTTTAATAAGGATTTTGTACTATTTTTACTCTGAAGTATGTGATACAAAAACAGCTAAAGGAAAGGAAGGAGGTATGATTTTGTGGTTAAGGTTGTTTACTGGGACTCAGAAGAATTGGGTTCAATTCCTGGCTCTATGAAATACCTTCTCTGTGATTTTATGTAAGTCACTGAATCCCTCTATGCTTTGATTTCCCACCTGTAATATGAAAATAGGCAAGTCCTATCTTATAGAGGAGATGAGAAGTGGCATTTGGGAAGGAGGAGGACCTGGTTGCCTAGAAAGCTGAGGAAGGGACCCACGCTGGGGCAGTACTGGGGAAGTAGCAGGCTGAGCAGGGGGCTTAGGCTTGGTGTCCTCCCAGGCTACTAGCCTGAAACAAAGGCTTAAGTAAGGTACTGGGATTAGGTGAAGGCAGCAGGTCCAAGCCCCCTTGCCTGTGATGACTGGCTATGACACTGCAGTCTGCCCCAGGAAGCGGGGGCTGTATGGCGACTGGCAGTAGCTCATAGGCTGAAGCAAGGTGGGATTAGGGGGTGGGGGTTCTCCAGGGAGGGGAGACCTATGGAGAGTGGGGTTTACTGCCAGGGGGGCAGCACCCTAGCTAAAGGGGCCCTGGGGTCTGGGAAGGACCCTGGGCCAGTGACAGGCAGGACATCAACCTGCAAGGGGGGGGGGCTCCAGAGGCCGGAAAAGCTGATTCCCCAGATGACCGGCAGGAGGCACCACAGGGTGAGTCCTCGCCCTGTCACATGTTAGAAGCTCATAACACTTCTCTAGGTTCATGTTAGCCATATCTCGCCCCTGTAGAAATTACATACTATCACACAATAATATGCAAGCATTACAATGATCTTCAAAGATACATAAACTTAATTCAATAAAGGTTTTCAATTATATTGTAGGAAATTGCCATATCTGTCACACACTAGCACAGAGGGTTCACTCTGGAATGTTATCAGTGCTTTCCAAACAACTGTGGTCCTTCACATTAAATTAAAATTATATTTAATCTAAATTAAACTAAAAAGCTCCTCTCGGTGCTTCAATCTAGCTAGACTATCAGTACTTCTAATTAGACAAGAATCTAAAATCACAACCACCAGTCTCCCTCTTGGTAATGTCTACAACATTTACAAAAAATTACCCAGTAGAAGAGAAAACTTATTACCAAATGTAGGCATGCAAATCAGGCTAGATTTGTTAGAGAACAGATAATGTGCACTGAATAATTCATTTACTAATTTATTTTAATCAATGACATAAATTTTTGGCCAGATTAGTGAGTGTAGGATGTTATAAAATCACAACAGTTATGTTTTACACCCACTGTGCATTCACTTTGCAGAGGTATAAATGACTACACCTGATGCAGGACAACAGAGAATCAGGCCCTGTGAGTATAGAGGCAGAGAAAGCACTTAAAAGGGTGGAGTGGGGCTTCCTGATATCTTCTTCTTGAAAGTGTGGAAACAGACCACAGTTTCTTAAACAGACATATATGATGTATTATAAACCAGTAGCTAGAATGCATATAAATAAAACTACTGCCCACAAATTTCCACTGAGCAGAGAAACTAGACCCTGGTCCCTTTCTCCCTTTTCATGTTTCTAAAAATTCTGGAACCCATAGTGAAAACAATCAGGGAGGGACAGCTCCAAATTGAATGAAAATAACTTTGATCAATGTCAAAGACTATATGTGGATGATCTAAGGATCACTCCACCCTACTAGAAGGGATGAAGGAAATTTTAAATTTTGTCTATATATCCAGTTATACACTGATTAAAGACAAAGGAGAAATATTAGGTTTTAGTAGGAGTCAAAAATCTAGAATTGGGAGGAAACCTTTAAAATAGGGGGTTTATATGTTCTATTATTTGACTATTACTTATGAAAATATTTAAATTGAAGTTTACAAACAAATAGTACAAACTCATCTTAGATTCCAAGAAGTTAACTTTTCACATAAAACTAGGGAATTTTAGGGGTTGAATTATATATTCTTGTTACAAAAATGTCAACAGAATTTTGAAGAATAAACAAATCACGTCTTTCAATACAACTAGAGCAACATTATAAATTAATACTTCATTGCACTTTACATTTTCTATTCTAAGTAATTAAGCTTAACTCCATTACTGAATGCATTCTCTGTGATTTTAGTATAGCAAGATAAAAACTGATGACCTCACCTGCTATGTATTTCTATGCAATTAACAGAACAGAAACAATCTCATGGTGAATCATACTTTTGTCAATAGAACCTTCTAGTTCAATGTTCCATACTTCTCCTGTTAAAGAGGTATTACCCAAAACAGTCTTCTTTCTTTATGAACAGCTCAAGTGAGAAAAATAATTGAATTTGTTTGTATTGTTCCATTAGCAGAGAAGACCTTCCCATATTTGTATTAGCTTAAGTTAATTAGTCTTCTAGTTTTTCAAATAAGGTGAGATACATTATGCAGATCAAATGCCCTATTGAGATGTGTGAAGTTGTTAACAAAGCAAGAATTCACTAATTCTAGTCTCTAGGCAAAAATATAAATAAAATTAAAAACAAATATACAAGAGAGTAAATAGGTTCAAAACAATAACCTAGATATCTTTGTAGGAGTTCCACTCGGATTAGACAGTTTTTACACTAAGGAATCCTTTGATCTAGGAAGCCCAAGAACGTGAGACAGAATCTGTGTTCCTATGTCAAGCTATTTTAAAGATATCCAGTGGCAAAAAAAGTGAAGATTTTTCCAAAAATGAAATATCAGTCATTTATTTTGAAACAGTATAGCTCATAAATGACTGTCCCAATGAACCCACAAACTTGGAAAAACAAATTCTTCTCTGGCAGAAGTTCACATATGTAAAATTTTAGGCAAAAGGGAATTTTTGTGTGAAAATCAGATGGGAATTAATATTGACTTTAATAATAGAAAACATATTTTCTTGATGGAACTCCCAGTGATTCAGAAGTTTTGTGTCAAATAAATCCATGTTTTTCAGTCCAACCTTACTAATAAAGATCCAGTGCACTAATTTATATTAAAGAACAATGTACAAAAACAACTTTGAGGTTTGTAAACCCAGTTATTTTAATCCATGTTTTAGCCACAAATAAAAAATAGACATTTTTCAAAAATGAAAAGCCATCAATTTTCTAAAACCCATAATTCAAAAAAGGTTTATCTGATTAACCTAAAACTTTGCCAGAATATTATTCTCTTGATTAACAATGACAATGAGAAAAGATCTTTTTCCAGAAAGTTAAACAGGGTAAGTCAAAAGTAGACCTATACTGGAAATGGTCTCACAACCTTAACTGTACTGTGCCTGATTATATTCCTGGCCCACCCTGTCCAATTTGCCATATCCAGGTGTGGCCATCCCTGATTCTTCATGGGAAGGAGATCAAAACTGAAGCCCAAATTCATCAACTAAGAGGTTCCTAGATTAGATAGATGATAGATTTATGATCCAAAAGGTATAGAATCCATCCAGAGGAGAAGCCATCTTGCTCTGCTTCTTACCAATAGCAAAGAGCTCACTACGATTATGAAAATAACAGGAAAGCTGGGTACGAATGACCACAAGGTTCTTGAACAGAAAAACCTGAGTCCACAGAAAGAGTAGTATAAGAGTATAAGATTTCTGGAAGGCATAAGAAAACTCCTGAACAAGGTGCAAATGCAGGAAATGTTAAAATCCATCAGAGGGGAACAAACCTGGAGATTGCTAACAGAGATGGTAGAATAAAATAGACAATAATTCCTCAGGAAAAAAAGAATTCAAGGGACAAGGAGCTGCCAGTGTGACAGACTATTTAAAGATTGGAAAAGAAGATCCTGCTCTTCATTTCTTAATGGACCTTTTTCTCAGTGGTATTTATTTTCCCTCTGATATATTTATAACATCCATTCTTATGCCTCCTAAGCTTTCTGCTAGTATTAAATCATTCTACTGTTGTGCCGCCCTTTTCTTTTCCTTGAAAATCTCAACTAATTCTTTTTAGTCCTGTTTGCTTGCTTCCCCTTTTCCATTTCTAGCTCTAGGTTTTGTTGATGTTGTATTGATTCCTGCAGACCTTGAGCCATTCTTCAAAGAACCACACTGGTCATTTCTTGTTCATTTCATTCTTATTTTGCAGAGGTATTTTAGTGTATGTCCCTGTCACTCAATGGGCCTTTACACCACTGTGAATCAGGAGTAAATCACCGGAAGTCAGTTCTACTGATATTAAACTAGTATAAAGATAAGAGAATCAGACTCAGTGTATTTTCCTATGTTTCAGTCTTTTTCAATCCTAGTAGATTTGAATATTTCTTCTCTTCAGACCCTTCCCTGAAATCTAACGTCTTTGTACTGCTCTGTTCTCTGAGCCTATTCCTTACTATACTGAATCTATGTATCCCATATTTACTGGTCACACATTCTTTTATTTTCACACTTCCATCATATAAATTTATGGTACATCTTCACCTGGAATGCTGTGCTCATTTCTGGTCACTTTATCTGAACAAAGATGTAGCGGAAATGCAAGGAGTCCCAAGTTGAGTGATGAACATGATTAGTGGCTTGAAAAGACTTCTGTGTTCAAGTGACAATGAAAAGTATAGACTGTTTAGTTTAGGGCAGTAATATTCAGACCTCAGTGGTTCAGGAGCCAAATTAGTGATCAACTTTATCCAAAAGAGCCACAGAGCCACAATAGTGAATTTATTGTTTCATTTACTATAGTACTATAAATTCGCATTTAAACAGTATGCCAGGGGAAATATATATAATTCTCACAGCAAAATAACTGACCAAGTATTATTACTTTATAAACTACAATTGTCTAATAACATAGTAAAAGCATTCTGATTGGTTAATAATTAAATCACACAGTATTTTAATGTCATGTGTGGCAAAGAGCCATGGGAGACACATTAAAGAGCCACTTCTGGCTCACGAGCCTCAGCTTGGGAATCATTGGATTAGAGATAAGGGGGCAGAGCTATGGATGATGTAAATTGTCATAGTTCCACTGAAGTCACTCAAACTGTGATAATTTCTACCAGCTTAGGATCTTCCATATATAAGAGAGGCCACAAAGGTTGCAGAACTGGGAGGGTGGGAGACAAGAGAGGCTGGTGCCCCACAATGGAAATATTACTGAGGTTCCACCCCCACATAAATGTGCGCATGTCCAGGGATGGGAGATAAGGGTGGAGGAAAAAGCAGAATTCAGAACGACTGAAGTGGCCTCCATGGTGCCTAGGATTAGGTCAGGAAGCAGGATCCAGGGGGGTTAAAGAGAGCCCAGGAGCAGGTAGGAGCCCCAGACCCCTTCCTAGCCTCTAACTGCTCCTCTCCCTCCCCCCCGCTCCATGGAGTCTCAGTACCTCCCCTCACTCACCATCCTATCCCTCCTCCTCCCTCACTCACAGAGAGCTTCCACCTTCCTCCCGCCCCCATGAGGGGACATGATAAAGGTATACAAAATAATGACTAGAAATAAGAAGATAAAAACAGTCATCCTATTTAGTCTCTCTTACAATATATAAACAAAGGGATATTCAATCAAACTGAAAGACAGCAAATTTTAAACGGATAAAAGGAATTTTATATGATGCTTAATTAACTTTTTGAACTCACTGACACAAGATATCACTGTGGCTAAAAGCTTAGTAGTATTCAAAAATGAATTAGACATTTCTATGGACAGGGACTCTGAATCCACTTTACTGAACACCAAAAAGCCACAATCCTTTTGTAACCCCCTTGGGGAACAGAGATCATGGCCCCTTTAAAACCTTGTCCTGAGTCAGAAGAAATGCTGGTTGTTTCCACTGGAAAGAGGGAGAGCGAGAGGGTGTGTCTGTGACTCCAGACAAGAGGGCTTATAGCAGGCTCTCACATAGCAAAGCAGCTAAGAACCAGCCCAGAGCCTGGAAAGGATGGGGCACCTGACCGGAGATGCCCCAAGACAGGAGCCACGAGAAGCACTGTGCCAAGGAGGAATCACCTGAGAAGGACAAACTGGAGCCAGCCCTAGTATAACTGCGACCCAGAGCTGTATGGGGCTGTGAGTATTGGGGCTTGTGACTTTTCATTGGGAATAAGGAGCGAGGCTGTAGCTAACTAAGTGGGAAGGTTGTCGCTCTGTGTGGGTTTGCAGAGAGTGGCAGAAGGGGCCAGTACCAGAGGAGTTTTCTGGGGTAAGTTTACTGGTGTCAAAGATGACTAGCACTACCCAAGACTCACTGCTGGACTGGAAATCTGCTCACGATTCCTGAACTCTGAGTGTAGATGCCTTATTCGACATCTGCCCTTTCATACTGTTATACCACTGGGTTCTTGTGTTGGACGTAAGCCTGTTTTACTGCTCTCCCTACCTTTTCCCCTGTTATTTTCTCCATTAATCCCTCTGTAAATAAATATTTCCCTTTCCTATATTCCTTGTATTATTACAACATGTATGTCTTTACTCTGGGTGGGGGTTGGAACAGGTGCCCTTGGTGTAGAGGGGAGTTTCCCTGCCATGTTCTTGCACACGCTTTTTCTTGGCCAGAGCCAGCTGCAAAGCTGACTCCATCTTGGCCTTGAGTTACACCACAATCAAAGGAGAAGGCCGTATTGGTTAAAAAAATTACCTGGTTTAGTGAAGGAAGATATAAGACAAAAGGAAGAACGGGAAAGTTGATAGCAATGAATATAAATCAAAAATTAGGAATTGCAGAAAATTAATAAGAGAAGCAAAGGGACACAAGGAGAAATCTATGGCCAACAGAGTTAAAGACAATAAGAAGATGTTTTTTAAGTGAATTAGGAACAAAACCAATCCTATCAATGGTAGTGGGCCATTTCTAAATGGAAATGGTAGAATTATTATTAATAATGCAGAAAAGGCAAAATTGTTCAACAAATATTTCTGTTCTGTATTTGGGGAAAACAAATGAAGTAGTCATATCATAAGATAACACTCTCTTCATTCTATTAGTATCTCAGGAGGTTGTTAAACAGTGGCTACTAAAGTTAGACACTTTTAAACTAGTAAGTCTGGATAACTTGTACAAAGGATTTTGAAAGACTTGGCTGAGGAGCTCACTGAACCGTTAATGTTGATTTTCAATAAGACTTGGGACATCAGAGAAGTTCCCAAAGACTAGAAGAAAGCTAATGGTGAGCCATTATTTTTAAAAGGGCAAACAGAATGACCCCAGCAAATACAGGCCTGTCAATCTCACATCAATCCCAGGCAAAATAATGAAGCAGCTGATACAGGATTCGACTAATAAAGAGTTAAGGGTAATATAATTATTTAATTAATTAAACCCAGTCTACATGGGTTTATAGAAAATGGTACTGTCAAACTAACTTGATATCATTGTTGGATAAGATTACAAGTTTGGCTGATAAAGGTAACAGTGTTGATAGACTTCTGTAAGGCATTTTCCTTGGTACTGCATAATGCTTTAGTTATAAAATTAACATGACATACATTAAATGCATTAAAAGCTGGCTACCTGATATGTCTCAAAATGTAATGGTAAATGGGGAATCATCATTGAATGGGTGTATTTCTAGTGGGGTCCCGCAGTGACTGATTCTTGGTACTAAAGTTCTTGATACTCACTGACAAATTTTACATATGACACAAAAATTGAGGGCGTGATAAATAATGAAGAGAACAGATCACTAATTCAGAGCGATCTAGATCTCTTGGTAAGCTGAGCTCAAGCAAACAAAATGTGTTTTAACTTTTAATATGGCTAAATGTAAACGTATACATCTAGGAACAAAGAATGTGGCCATACTTACAGAATGGGGGACTTTATCCCGGGAAGCAGTGACTCTGAAAAAGATTTGGGGTCATGGTGGATAATCAGCTGAACACGAGTTCCCAGTTTAACACTGTGGCCAAAAGCACTAATGCAGTCCTGGGATGCCTAAACAACTATTGCTGTGGCATACCATTGTAAGAATCTCATCCAAAAAACCTTTATTCATATGAATAACCCTTTCTTCTGTGAGTAATTTTATTGAAGCAAGAGCTTGGGACACGGCACAGTCAAAATGCAAGTGTATTTCAACTTTGTCACTTCACTGGCAGGAATGCCACATTGCATAAAATGTTGCCATCTCTAAGTCTTGCATGACACAGTTAAAATATTCTCTGTTGCTAGGTTTATGTAGTTCTATTTTTAGATGTAACCTAAATATCAGATGGTGTTTGATATTTAGTCAAAAGGGTCGCTAAAGGGTCACTACACTCTGTATGTGCACACACCATACAAGCCTTTCACCAGGCGAATAGTTTTTTTAAAAAATAGTTATGGCACACCCTGGTTAAATCCTGATCCTGGAAACTTGCTCAGGTAAACAGTCCTTACTTATATGACTAATCCCACTGAAGCTTCTGTCTGTAGCATGGCACAGTTTAAATGCAGTGTTTAATACTTTTTTCAGTTCACTGTCATGCATGCATGCCACATTGCACAAAATGCAGCAAGATCTTGAAAGACACATAGTTAGGGTATGTGTACTATACTGCTACCTACTGCTAGACTTTATGTAGTTCAAATTTTAGATGTAACCTAAATATCCTATGTAAAAACACAGAACAGTCTTACATGTCTGTATGGGTAAAGAGCATCCAAGACTTTCACATAACTTAACAGTGAAAAAGTACTAACAAAGAAACCAAAATAAATAATATATATTTCCCCTAAATATAATTTATAGACACATATCCCATTTAATTATCTTCTGGTATACCTAAATATTTACACATCTTTTGGTAAGTGGCAATTCTAATGACTATATGAAGAAAAGGTATTTAAAAGATGGATTTAAGTCTTACTTTAAATTAAAATACGTATACAACCTTAAATTATTGAGCTCCAACCAGTGTCTTTATATTTAATATCTTACGGTAGGTATGCATATAGTAATCAAGAGTAATAATACAATCCTATTCAGAAAAACATAGAGCAGAATTTCACACTAGGCACACATTTGTAACCACCAAAAAGTCAATGTGTATGCATCTAAAGGTAGAACTTAAACATTTAACTTTAATTCCATTACAAAAATACAAAAACAGAGTTGTTCTTTACTAATAAGATGATCCCGTGATTTTTCTATGCACATAAATTACACCTAAATCAATAGGAGTTCTGAATATGGCTCAGTTTTCCAGAATTACTGCCCAAAGTCTGATATTCCATATCAGATCACAGGAAAATGTATAGTCTCATAGGTCTTTATCTTGGTGAGGCCTGATTTTATTCTAAATCTCTTTGAATACATAAAGCAAACAAATTATTGTGCATATTCCAATTACTTTTAGAATTAGCATCATTTGAATGGACTGCAATACTATAAAAACAGATAATTTATGTCATATACATAGTTAATTCTTAGATAAACTAAACCCCATTTTCAGCAACAACAAAATCAACAATAACTAACTGACAGCACTCCATTTTTAAGAGTTGACACTGCTATTTGTGTTGGTGTCTTTGGTTCATTTGCTCAGCTTTGCTCAACTCATCCCAGATATAACCTTTGGTCTTTCACTGGGCTATATCTGATCTTACCATTTCTGTTTAGTGGATCTTAGCCAAGAAAATAGCCAAAGGACAAATCTAGGATTTGTTTTGCCTCTTCTTGGGAGCCCATAAGAATTAGTGTACCACATTTCAAGATTCTAGTTTAAAAATGCACATGACAGGTTGAAATCTAATAAAGACAACTGATAACCTTTTCATGATCTGTGGTGGAAAGTTCAATGGCTAATTTGTGGTTTCTTATTATTCAATGCTATACTGAAATAATGAACCCTATAATAATTAGGGGCCTGGAGCATATGACTTATGAGGAGAGGCTGAGAAAACTGGGATTGTTTAGTTGACAGAAGATTGAGGGGAGATTTGATAACTGCTTGCAACTACCTGAAAAGGGGGTTCCAAAGAGGATGGATCTAGACTGTTCTCAAGTGGTACCAGATGACAGAACAAGGAATAATGGTCTCAGGTTGCAATGGGGAAGGTTTAGGTTGGATATTAGGAAAAACCTTTTCACTAGGAGGGTGGTGAAGCACTGGGGTTGGTTACCTAGGGAGGTGGTAGATTCTCCTTCCTTAGAGGTTTTTAAGGTCAGGCTTGACAAAACTCTGGCTGAGATGATTTACTTGGGGTTAGTCCTGCTTTAATCAGGGAGTTGGACTAGATGACCACCTGAGGTCCCTTCCAACCCTGATATTCTTTGGTTCTATGATAATAATGAGATTCTGGCTCAATGGGAACATGGAAGTTAACTGTGTCAGTCAGTCACTCTAGTACAATTATCTGTAGTACTATAATTCCTTTGCAATTACGTAGTTTTCCATCAAAGCAAGTGACTTTAAAACATGAGGTTGTTCTTGCAGCAACCCTGTGGGTTAGGGAAGTTCCAGAAAACTTCTGATAACTCTCCTATAAACTAATTTTAAGCTGGGTTGTTTTGCAAATTCTAAAACTGAATTGTCAGAGATGTTTCCAATCCAAGCTCACCAAATGCAGAGTATCCAAAAAATCTGCTTGATGTTCCTAACCACTATTTTCTTAGACCACACAAGTTCTTTCCAAACGCTTTTGAAAATTCTGGGTTTTGTAAAATTCACTGATTGTATTCCTTCATTGCTTGGTGGTAGATCTCTGAAATGAGTGACCTTTTATCAGCACAGTAATCAGTAAGAGGACTTTAAATCTGCTACCACTTTGGGGTAATGCCAAGTAAACCAAACAATGACAAACATTTAAAACTGTAGCCATCATAATTATGCAGGCCATGATTTTAATGAAGAATTAAAGTGGTTCAGAGAAAGGCAATAAGAATGATTAGGGACATGGAAAAATCTTTCATATGAAGAGTGATTGAAAAGAATGGAATTGTTTACCTTAGATGAATAAAAGATGTGATATAAGAATATTAAAATGGAATGGTCTAGAAGGTAGATATGGTGGTTCTGTTCTCCTTGTGTCATAACAAAAGAACAAGGATATATTCAACTCAATTAAAAGGTGGAAATTCAAAACTCATAAAAGGAAATACACACTATATGTAATTAGACTATGGAACTCATTGTCATTGAGGTCAGGAATTTAACAAAATTCAAAAAGAGACTGAAATGTTATATGGGTAACAGAAATATCCTATCTAATCAAACTTAATGACAACAACAATTTTGGAAATGATATTAAACATACTTCAGGGCTGTAGCCAATCTGTAACTATTAGTGTTTTCCTACACAGAAGAAAAAAAGTGGCAGTGAGTCTCTGAGCACAGGTCAACTGACTGGAGTGAAGGGGCTCAGACTGCAGGACTAAATATTGCAGTGCAGACTTTGGGGCTGAGGCTGAAGCCTGGAGTCTGAGATCCTCTTTCTCCAAGGATTTTGGAACCAGATCTCCAGCCCCAGCAGGAAAGTCTATACTGCTATTTTTAGCCTCACAGTACAAGTACTAGTCAGTTGACCCAAGCTTGATGCCACAGAGGGGATTGCTGTGTAGACATACCCTTACAGACAAGCATGCGACGTAATGTGAGGGGAGGATCATTCCATATCTAGATACTGTGGGGTGCTTACCCCCTCCTCGAAAGCATCTGTTACATGCCACAGTCAGAGACAGGACAGTGGAGTAGATGGGTCACAGAATTGTTCCAATATGATAACTTCTTTGTTCCTACAAATGACTAGTCATTTTGGTCACCTCTGTCTTTGGGTATCCAACTGGAAACACCTTCAACATAGCTGGTTTTCAGAAGTTGAGTAGTCAAACTGAAAGTCAGGCTCTTTTAAGTTACCTCAGGTTGAACATTCAAAAACATTAAAAAAGTACTCATCACTTTTAAAATTCTTAGCCATAAGCCATAAAGTCTAACTGAAGATCCATTCATTTCTTGTGCTTGCTGGTACCGTATACTGAACATAGCCCAATATTTTGGGTATCAACCCAATCAAATTAGTAAAAAGCAGAAAAATGCATATAGCTCAGACTAAAGTTAGTGCTTTCAGAATGCATAATTGCAAACTGCAGGTAGTTTTGATTATAAACAAACATTTAGAACTTTTACCATCCTGAGAGCATCTCAAAGTTATGCAGGTGCATTAATTAAAACTCATAAGACATCTGGCAAAAAGGTGTCATCATTATTTTGCAAATTGGGAAACTGAAGTGTAAGCAATTGGTCAGAGGTCACTGAGAAAGTCAATGACATCCTAATATACCATTCAGCTTTCTTGACTCACAGTTCTGTGCCACAATCTAACAAAACGATTCCTCCTCAGGGGGAGGTCATTTGTATTGTGGCAGGAACAGAAATTATTTTGACTCTCACAAAATCCTCATATTACTTTTAGAAGCTATAACTGAATTGCAGATCTAAAGCTTTGAAGGTGGGATTTTCAAAGCAGCCTGAAGGAGCTGGGCAACTAATTCCGTCAGGTGCCTTGGAAAAGTCACATTTGGACTTTAAAATATCACCTTTTGGTATGACATTATTTTCTCTCTCACCATTTTCCTCCCTAAAGGGAAACTCTCAATAAGTGGATTTTTTTTTGTTCTCATGCTCTACATATTAGATATTTGAACTCATAAGCCAATTTACTTTTCACTTATTTCACAACCTCTTTCCATCGAATCGTTGTTTGGTGAACTTGTACATAGAATACATGGTTCCCTCAGCCTGAGAGCCGTCTGACTTTATAGGACATACTGTGTCCATGCTACATTTGAAGGTAATTTTTTTCTCGTATAGTTCTTTGGTTTAAAACAGAATTAGGAGATCCTGATTAGAATTATATTAGGAGATTTCATTTTACTAGTGTTAACATAATGGCATCTGCTATACGGTGATTAAATCATTTCCCTAAGCTTCGCTTTTGTACAGGATTAGCGTTGGAACCGCTGGGTAAGTACATTTAAAACCAAACAGTCCACGTACCTTTAAATTAAATGGGGATAATTTAAACAAAAACTACTTACCACTAGAATGGCATTAAAGTGATCGCTCTTCACCTTCCGGACTTGAACACAGGCCGTGGGCACTTGTAATCCGGTGCCATTGGAAAGATTTCCAGTGTCTCCCTTCAGCAATAAATTGTTATTGCTAGGCCCAACCCCCAAAGAAGCTCTGTACAAATAGGTCTGGGTCAGTTTGCCCACACCTGAGACCTCCACCATGTCAGGTGTTAAATGAGATCTTGGGAGCATGCGCACGTTGAAGCGATACTTGTCCTGGTCACCCACTGGGTAGCACCTTGACCAGCAGCCGCTGCGGGAAGAGTTCGTTCTGCAATGGAAAAACCTCGTGAGAAGAAGGAAGAGCACAAACCCAAGGAACACAAAGGAAATGGAAGCGAGCGCGATGATCAAGTAAAGGTTCACGCTGGTGAGCTGCTCTTGTCCCTCCGTCCCATCACCGAAGTCCGGGAGGACCTGGGGCAGGGAGTCAGCCAGCAGGATGCCCAGGGCTACCGTGGAGGAGAGGGGCGGCTCCCCGTTGTCCTTCACCAGAATGACCACTCTGTGTTTGATGGAATCCGTGGACCTCATGGAGCGAGTGGTCCTGAGTTCTCCTGTGTTGGGCAAAACCCGGAAGAGGCTGGAGTCGGAAGATTGCTGCAGATGGTAGGAGAGCCAGGCGTTCTGCCCGCTGTCCGCATCATCCGCCACCACTTTAGTCACGAGGTAATCGGCATCGGCTAACCTAGGGACTATTTCCACCGCCACCGAGCCGTTCCTGGCCCCGGGGTACAGGATGTCCGGGGCGTTGTCGTTCTGATCCGCGATGAATAGATTCACAGTTAAGGCTGCACTCAAGGCCGGGGAGCCGTTGTCCTTGGCTACCAACTGAAAATGAAAACTCCTGAGTTGTTCATAGTCAAAAGTGCTCTTTGCATAGATGTTTCCATTCTCTGAGTTGACGGATAAAAAACTGGACAAGGAGCTCCCTGCGAGGTCCTTGTCCTTGAGCTCGTAAGAGACCTCGCCATTCCCGCTGATGTCGGGGTCGGAGGCTGACACCTGGAACAAAGATGCTCCGGGACGATTGTTCTCGGTCACAGAGATGTCATAGGACTGTCTGGAGAACCTGGGCGGGTTATCGTTCACATCGGAGATCTGCACCGATACCGTCTTTTGGGTGACGATTGGCGGGGACCCAAGGTCCGTGGCGGTGATGGTGATGTTATATTCACTGACCAACTCGCGGTCCAGAAGCCCGTGAGTGACCAAACTATAGTAACTGTCGAAAGAGGGTTTCAGTTGGAAGGGGATGTTAGCGGGGATCTGGCAAGTTACCTTCCCGTTCTCTCCAGGGTCTTTATCCAGAACACTCAGAAGAGCTATCACGGTGCCGGGCGCAGCGTCTTCGGGGATGGGACTGGAAAGAGACGTGATTGTAACCTCTGGGGCGTTATTATTTACATCAGTGACCTCCACCAGCAGTTTAGCTGTACTGGACATTCCAAACGCACCTTTATCCCTCGCCTCAATGAACATCTCTAGAACGGGTCTCTGAACATCTAGCACGCCGTTCACTTTTACCTCCCCGGTCTGGGGGTGGATTAGGAACAGTCTCTGTAGCTCAGCAGAAGTGCTGTTGCTAAAGGAGTATCTGATCTCTCCATTTTGACCTTCGTCTAAGTCAGTGGCATGTACTTTGGTTACCAACGTGCCGTTGGGGGAGTTTTCCAAGATACTTGCCCTGTAGAGTGAATGTTCAAACACTGGAGCGTTGTCATTGGTATCAAGAACAGTCACAATGACCTGGGCGTCACCGGACCTCTCGGGATTCCCACCATCTTTGGCTGTAATTACAAGTCTGTGGGTGGATTCCTGCTCCCTATCTAAGGGCTTCTCCAGCACCAGCTCGGGGTACTTACTCCCATCTCCGCGTGTTTGCATTTCCAGTCGGAAATGTTCGTTAGGGCTCAGATAATAGGTCTGGACACTGTTGGTGCCTTCATCAAAGTCTTGGGCATTGGGGAGCGTAAACCGAGCCCCAGGAGATAAAAACTCAGCTACATTAAAGTGATATTCATTTAAAGGGAACCTTGGGGAATTGTCATTTATGTCCAGTATTTTAAATTCCATTTTATACAGCTCTAGAGGGTTTTCTAACACAAGTTCGTAATTCAGAAAACAAGTAGTTTTTAATTCACAAACCTGCTCTCTGTCTATGGGCTCATTAACCGACAAAGCCCCCGTGCTTACATCCAAATTAAAATATTGCTTACTTGAACTGGTGATCATGCGAAATTTCCGGAGTGAAAGTGTAGCTGCATCTATTCCTAAATCCTTTGCTATATTCCCAACAGACACACCACGTTCAGTTTCTTCGGAGATGGAATATTCTATTTGCCCATTCACGGTGTAGGAAATAAGGCAGAACACCATTAAATGGACCCGCATTCTTCCTTTCCTGGCTCAGCTCCCTGCAAACCGTTTCAACAGTAACATAATCCAATATCTCATCAAAGAGCTGAAGTTACCACACCAAAGTAGTGGTAAAATAGCAGAAAAAAAAACACAAAATAGTTTTCTAAAACGTGGGGAAAGAGCATATGCTCTTCCTTATGCTCCCTGAAATCATCACCGGGTTATTTGCTGCTGAGCTAGCCACTGCCAGATCTTTTATATTGCAGCTGGCTTTGCTATATGTGATCATGTGGATGGAAAAGATCTTCTATTACACTTGGGTACCTTACTGGTGGACAGCCCCACCTAGAGGTCTAACCGCTGTCATGCCAGCTAGTAAAGAACAGTCTTCGCCACAGCGCTAGATTAAAGAAAAGCGTTAAAATGTTACAGAATAAAAGATCGTATCCTTCTAAATGCCCCCAGAGAACATTTTGGAACTGGTTTTGAAAGCTGGATCTATTTTCACGAATGACAAACTTGGAAAAGAGAAAGAAAATTCTCCCTGCCTGAGATCCTGCGGATTCCGTGCACATCTGCAACATAACAGCCAGCATCAGCAAGGGAAAACGCCCAAGCCATGCTGTCCGTACATCTGGGTGTGGAAGTGACGTGTGAGAGGAAAGTAACAGCTCTCATTTAACAGAGCTCACCGCTGCTCTAGCAAGCTCCTGGCTTAGCACAAAATTATTCCGCTTCTTGAGATGCCATCTGAAGAACGTAAAAGTCATCTTTGTCTGTAACTAATTTCAGTGGGGTGGTTTTATTTTGAGCCCCGGCCCCTTCTTTTTGCTCGCTGATGAGCTCACTTACTAATGTAAATGAACTTGGATTATTCGGGAGACAGGAGAACGAGCCCCGCATTAAGATTCTGATCCTACGACCCCTGAAATCAATAGCAAAACTCCCGTTGACTTCAACAGACGCAGGATCAGGCCCTGAATTTCTAGCTGCCCACCTTTTGCTGTTTGCACTGGGATCTGCTTCACTTAAGCGAGTTATGTGCAGGAGAGTAGGTGCCCCCATCAATACTTGCTTGTATGTTTATTAAAAGTGTTACAGATCTCAAGGACCTTGCGCTTTGTTCTGTAGAGAGAGTGATTAAAACCGCTTCGCGGGTAGTACAAAAACCTCCGAAAGCAAGAAGTTTCCCTCCCACGTGCTTTCCTTAGGATGGTGGTCCAGTGGGAGAGCCAGAAAGACATTGGGTTCTAAGAACACAGAGTAGGGTTTGGATACAAGGTGGAGTGTAAGGGAGATCACCCTTAGCGAGACTAAGATCGCTTTCGCAGATTATTTTCCTGCGGAGGACAGCTGAAATTCTGCAATACTTTCTGGGATTGCGCTGCCAGCCAGTTTAACTCACCAGGCTAAAGGAAAAACCCTCACTCCCCAGGACTTCTGACATCAATGATGTCATTAGTGATACTTCTATGTTTTGTTTTTGTTTGAAAGTTGACGTTATGGAAAACCTGCGGCTTTTCAATCCAATGACTCGGTCTTGAGGTATGTAGCAGGGATGACTTGAAGAGCCCCTATGCCTATGAGTACTTTGACCTCAATCCATTCGACTCATCTTATGAACTCCTTGCTTACATTGCTGAACTCTTCCTCACACAAGTAGCTCTGCTAAAGTTAACGGAACTACTCGAGTGAGTAACTCCTTGCCAGCATGAGTAACGAACAGGCTCACAATCTGTTGCTTACAGTTGGAAACCTAAAACGAATCCTCTCTTTTAATTGAAAATAGCAGCAATGTAATCGAACGGGTCCAAATAAAGAGCAATAGTAAATGTTCAACTGATCATTAGCAGAATGCTTCCTTAAGACTTAAACTAATTTAAGAATAAGTTTAAGAGTTAAACTCTCTTCCTGAAAGGAGTGTCTGGGGCTATGTCAGACCCAGGCCCAGAAACTGCCCTCAGCTGCAGGAATCTCAGCATCCTCGCCTTCTTCCTGCCCCCATAGCTCCTCAGCTGCAGGGAGCAGGGTCACTTTACAGGGAGCTCCTCCCTCATCTTCCCAATCCCTGTGCATCTGGACCTCCCATATCCAAACACCTCCAAGTCTCATCCTGTACACCCAGAACTCCCTAGCCCTCCATATCTGAACCCCACCCTATTGAACCTCAACCCCTGCAGCTGGGGCCCCTGCACCCAGGCCACCTGTCTCTGGACCCCCACCCAGACCACCCCCACTGATCTCCCTGCACTCAAACCCCCACCCTGACAAGTCCCACCCCACAGTACCACCCTGAGGCCCTACATCCAGACCCCCATACCACTGACCCCCAATTAGCTGCACCCAGACCCCCACCCTACCAAGCTCACTCCCCCAGCACCAAGTTCCCCCTGCCACTTAGACCGCAACACCCAAACCCCTCTGCTGAGCTCCAACCACTTTCACCTGGAAGCCCCTGCAGAGTGCTATTGCCCCTGCACCTGGAACCTGCCCAACAAGCCTCTGTGCATCCAGATCCCACCACACTTAAACCTTCCACTGAGGTGCCTGCACCCAGATTGTCCCACACAGAATCCTCTGACACCATACCTGGATTCCCCCCCCCCCCCCCCCCCTCCCCCCTCCCCCCCCCCCCCCCACACACACTTGGATCCTGCCTCGTTGGGCCTGCGTGCCCCATGTCTGGTGCGCCTGTTACAGAGAGGCAGGGCCCCAGGGTATTTCTGGGGCAGGCCCAGGCCTTGTATTATGTCAGGGTCAGGGGCAGCTTCACCACCGAGTCCGTGTCCCCAGGGTAGAGGGTGGGGAGGCTGCAGAGTGATCACTCACCCTCATGCAGCAAGTGTCATGTGCTCCCCACTGCAATGCTGGAGCCTTTACATTTATTTATTGACAAATAAAACTTGGACAACTTTGCAGAATTTTAAACTATTGTATGCATAATTTAATTTTTTTGGCTCAGAATGTTCTAAGGAGTCGATGATGATAATCAATAGGACACAATAACACTAGGGTACAAAATATATCGGAAGGACAGAATAGCTCATGCTGTTGCAGGAGTAGCACTCTATGTGAAAGAAAGCAGAGTCAGATGAAGAAAAATCTTAAATGAACCAAACCATACCATGGAATCTCTGTGGCTAGTAATGCCATGCTTAAATAACAAGAATATAGCACAGTGGTTCTCAAACTTTTTGTCTTGGTGACCCCTTTCAAACACCAAGCCTCTGAGCGTGATCCCCCTTTGAAATTAAAAACACATTTTTGATATTTAACACTATGTTAAATTCTAAATTTAAATCCTATTGCTTAAAATTAATTTACCTTTTCTCACTGCTTTTAAATTAAGACTAAAACACATATTTACTAAAGTAAATATAAGTGGAAAAGTTATATTAAAGTAAAATTTTATTTTAATACTTGACAGCTCGGGGCATAGAACCCTGTCTGTGCTCCCGGCTGATAACCTTCCACATGGCTGGGCTCCACCTGACAACTTGGTACAGGGGTTGGGGATCACAGCGTCCTGGATGCCCCAGCTCAGGGCTCAGAGCCCCTCTCCTGGTTGGGGTCAGGACTCACAACCCCATGTGGCGGTCGGACTCAGGGATCACAGCCCCACACCTGGCTAGAGCTCACCGCCCCGTGCCTGGCCAGAGCTCACAGCCCTGCTCCTGGCCAGGGTTGGGGTCGGGGCTCACAGCCCTGCATGGTGGTTGAGCCTCACAGCTTGGCACCAGGGTCAGGACTCAGTCATGCAATGGGGTCGGGTTTGCAGTCACGCATCCCTGTCGGGGTCGGGGCTTGCAGCCACGCACCAGTGTTGGGGCTTACAGCCCAGCACAGGAATTGGGGTGGGGGCTCACAGCCCAGGGTCGGGGCTCACAGCCGCACACCAGGTTCAGAGCTTGCAGACACACATCCCTGTTGGGACGGTGGCTCACAACCTGGCACAAGGGTCGGAGTCAGGACTCACAGCCGTGTGCCCGGGTCGGGGCTTGTAACCCCATAGCTCCACACAGGGGTCAGGGCTCACAGCCATGCATTGCAGGCAGGGCTCACAGCCTGGCGCAAGGGTCAGGGCTCATGTCATAAGTATGAAGTAGCCTAGAACTACTGTTTACCTGTAAGGGGTTAAGCTAAAGGTAACCTGAGAGGTGGACAACTGACCAATGAGAAATTCCTCAGGAGACAAAGGATTTTGCGTTTCAGTTTCTCTCTGGGTCTCTCTCTGTTCAACTCGGCTATGGGATGAACCACACCTATTTCTTTTAGTATAACTATCTGTTTATCAAGTAAGGTAGTGAGTAAGTTTACCTTCTTTTTATCACTTGGAAAACTCTTCGGTTGGTAGAAATTTATCTCTGTGTTTCTCTAATACTGTAAGCTTCAGCAGGAGGAGAAATTCGGGGAGGGGGTTGTCTGTAACTCTTTATTGATTATTGTAGATGCTGTTCTATTGATGGTTATAAGGGATTTATTCCTTTCTTTTTTTCTGTTATTAAAATCTTTCTTTTAAGAATCTGACTGCTTGTTTTCCATTGTGTAAGATCCTGGTTTTGGATCGGGCACATCTCGCAGGATCAGGCGAGGTTCGTTTTCTTTTTCTCTCAAGCTTCCCAGGGAAGAAAGAAGTTTGGGGGTTTAGTGGAAAGGGAAAGAAGGGTTCCAAACTACCCTAGCCTTAGTTTGGTGGTGGCAGCGTACCAGGTCCAGACACAGGAGAAGTCTGGGGGCAAAAGTTTTAACCTAAGCTGGTAAAATAAGCTTGGGGGGTTAGTTGTTTTTTCATGCGGGTCCCCACAGCTGTACCCTAGAGTATCAGAGTGGGGAGGCAATCCTGACAGCTCGCATTCCCCGACATAACTAGTTCGTGACCCCTCGAGAGGTCATGACCCCCAGTTTGAGAACCAATGATACATCAGATTTCAGAGTGGTAACCATGTTAGTCTGTATCAGCAAAAAGAACTAGGAGTATTTGTGGCACCTTACAGGCTAACAAATGTATATGAGCACAAAGTTTCATGGGCTAAAAAACACTTTATCAGATGTATGGAGTGGAAAATACAGTAAGAAGATAGATAGATAGATAGATAGATAGATAGATAGATAGATAGATAGATAGATAGATAGATAGATAGATAGAGAACATGAAAAGATGGGGATTGCCATACCAACTCTAATGAGAAAAATCAATTAAGGTGAGCAGGAGAAAAAAAAGTTATGTAGTGATAATCAGGATGACCCATTTCAAACAGTTGACCAGAGGGTGTGAGTAACAGTAGGGGGTGCAATTAGCCTGGGGAAAAAGTTTTAGTTTTTGTAGTGACCCATTCACTTCCAGTCTTTATTCAAGCCAAATTTAATGGTGTTCAGTTTGCAAATTAATTCCAGTTCTGCAGTTTCTCATTGGAGTCTGTTTTTGAAGGTTTTTTTGTTGAAGAATTGACTCTTTAGGTCTATAATTGAGTGTCCAGGGAGGTCGAGGTGTTCTCCAACTGGTTTTTGAATATTCTAATTCTTGACGTCTGATTTGTGTCCATTTATTCTTTTGCATAGAGACTGTCCAGTCTGGCCAATGTACATGGCAGAAGGGCATTGCTGGCACATGATGGCATACATCATATTGTAGATGTGCAGGTGAATGAGCCACTGCTGATGTGACTGATGTGATTAGGTCCTACGATGCTGTCCCTTGAACAGATATGTGGACAGAGTTGGCAATGGGCTTTATTGCAAGGATAGGTTCCTGGGTTAGGGTTTTTGTTGTGTGATGTGTGGTTGCTAGTGAGTATTTGCTTCAGGTTTGGGGGTTGTCTGTAAGCAAGGACTGGTCTGTCTCCCAAGGTCTGTGAGAGTGATGGATAGTCCTTCAGGATAGGCCAAGGGTAAGCAACCTATGGTACAGGTGTCAAAGGCGGCACGCGAGCTGATTTTCAGCGGCACTCACACTGCCCGGGTCCTGGCCACTGGTCTTGGGGACTCTGAATTTTAATTTAATTTTAAATGAAGCTTCTTAAACATTTTAAAAACTGCATTTACTTTACATACAACAATAGTTTAGTTCTATATTATAGACTTATAGAAAGAGACCTTCTAAAAATGTTAAAATGTATTACTGGCACATGAAAGCTTAAATTAGAGTGAATAAATGAAGCCTCGGCACACCACTTCTGATAGGTTGCAGACCTCTGGGATAGGCTGTAGATTGTACATTGGCCAAACCAGACAGTCTCTATGCAAAAGAATAAATGGACACAAATCAGACATCAAGAAGCATAACATTCAGAAATCAGTCGGAGAACAATTCAACCTCCCTGGACCTCATCAGTGTTTGTGGGGAGGAAGCTATCCAGTCCCAGCTGCGCTCCAGCCATAAGAATTATGATACCTTCAGGCAGATATCAAGGGCCATGATGGAAAGGGGCCATGTGCAGGACGCAGTGCAGTGCAGGGTTAAAGTGAAGGAGCTGCTGAATGCCTACCGCAAAGCACGCAAGGCAAACCACTGCTTTGGTGGTGCCCCTGCAACCTGCCATTTCTACAGAGAGCTGGATGTGATACTTGGGGGTGACCCCACCTCCACTCTGAGGACCACCATGGACACTTCAGAGCCCAGTTCAACAAGGCAGGAGGAGGAGGAGGAAAGGGGAAGCAAAGGTGCTGAGGAGGGGGAAGACACCTCAGAATCCTTAGATGCATACAGCCAGGAGCTGTTCCCAAGTCAGGAGGAAGGTAGCGGCCAGTGCTTGGGGAAGGACAAACACCAGAGGAGGTTCCCGGTAAGTGGCTTTTATTTTGAGAAAGGAGTTATTTGTTCGGGCTCTTGGGGTGAGGAGAGTTAGGGCTGCATGCATGCCTAGATGTGGAATAGTGCACTGATGTGTTCTCTCACATCACAGTAATCAGCTTCAGTGATCTCTTCAAAGGTCTCATCCAGAACTTGGGCAATGTGCTTGCACAGGTTTCTTGGGAGAGACACTGTGGTCCTTGTCCCAGTCAGGCTAACATATCTGTGTCACTGTGCCGTCAGGGGTAGGGGGGAACATTGCTGCACACAGCCAAGCTGCATATGGGCAAGGGCAGAAGCCGCATTGCAGTAGAAGATCCTCCCTTGCTTCCCAGGTCATCCTCATCAGTGAGATATCTTCCAGGACAAACTCATGTGGCAAATTTGGGGATACTGTTCCATATAGGGCCCCCCTGCAGCTGTTGGCTCTCCACAAGGCTCAAAAACCCAGAGGACAGTATGGCCGTGAAACAGTCTGTCCCCCTTGACCCTGTACTTACTCACCATTTTGGGGCTCGCATGGGTTATGTGAGCTCACTTTGGGACAGGCAAATTATGCTATTGTGTAGACTGTGCTTGCCCTTAAGTACAGGGGAATCATTGCTCTGTCTGGTGTGAACAATGCTGCCTCTGTTAAGTGTTGCATTTTGCCTTTACAGATGCAACCTTGAGATCTCAGCCATCCGTGTTATCACTGGCCGAAAGACTCCAAAGAATTAGGAGGAGGCCATGTACATGAAAGAAGACATACTGCATGAAGTAATGCAGCAGTCCCATAATGAGAATCTAAAAGCACAGGAGTGGAGGGAGAGTAAAAGGAGAATCCGCCAGCAGAATGAAGAGTGCTGGCAGAAAAGCATGGAGCTCCGGCTGCAAAGCACAGATCAGCTGTTAAGCATCATGGAGCGCCAAATGGACTTGATCCAGGTGCTCGTAGGCATGCAGACAGAGCACTACCATACCTGCACTTCCCCCGGCAGCCCTTGTGCCAAAACTCTTTACTTTGTGCCCCCATGTTACCTCCAACCCACTTTCTCCAACATCTGGGTTCTTATCACCACCAGCTGCCTCCAACACCTGTAGCTTCACTAGGGTGACCAGACAGCAAGTGTGAAAAATCGGGACAGGAATGGGGGGTAATAGGAGCCTATATAAGAAAAAGACCCCAAAATTGGGACTGTCCCTATAAATCGGGACATCTGGTCACCCTAAGCTTCACCATCCAGCCCTGAAAACTATGATCCTTACTCACTGCACTCAAGCCCCATCACCATGCATGCATGCAGCACTCATTGCACAGCACTTCAGACAGGATGGCTGAGTATGATAACAGGACATACACAAATCTGTGATTGTACCATTCCCCACTCCACGCCCTTGTCCTTTCTGTTTCCCAAGCAGATGTGTTTCTTTGCAATAAATGGATTTTTTGGCTTTGAAAACATTCTTTATCATTGCATAAAGTAAAAGATACCTTAGCCCAGGAAAGCAACAGGCACTGCAAGTCAGCATAGAAAACACAGATTCCTACTAACATTGGAACCAATGCACTTCACTCCCCTGCAGGGCACCAGATATTAGTGGTAGCTTTCAGCCTCAAATTGCTCCCTCAAGACATCCCTAATCCTTGCAGCGCTGCACTGGGCCCTCTAATAGCCCTGCTCTCTGTCTGTTCAAATTCAGCCTCCAGGTGTTAAACCTCCAAGTTCCATGCCTGAGTGAATTTTTCACCCTTCCCTTCACAAATGTTATGGAGGGTACAGCAGGTGGATATAACCACGCAGATGTTGTTATCAGCCAGGTCCAGCTTCCTATACAGAGAGTGCCAGCAGCCCTTTAAATGGCCAAAAGCACACTCCACAGTCATTCTGCACTGGCTCAACCTGTTGTTGAACTGATCCTTGATGCTTTCTAGGCTCCCTGTGTAGGGTTTCATGAGCCACGGCATTAAAGGGTAAGCAGGGTCTCCAAGGATCACAATGGGCATTTTGACTTCCCCTACGGAGATCTTCTGGTCTAGAAAACAAGTCCCAGCTTGCAGCTTCCTGAACAGGCCAGTGTTCCAAAAGATGCGTGCGTCATGCACCTTTCCAGGCCAGCCTGCGTTAATGTCAGTGAAATGCCCACAGTGATCCACAAGCGCCTGGAGAACCATCGAGAAATACCCCTTACAATTAATGTACTCAGAGGCTAGGTGGGCTGGTGCCAGAATTTGAATATGCATCCCATCTGTTGCCCCTCTGCAGTTAGGGAAACCTATTTGTGCCAAAGCCAGCCATGTCATGCGTGTTACGCAGAGTCATGGTTCTTCTGAGCAAGATGTGATTAATGGCCCTGAAAACTTGCATTGACACAATTCCAACAGTCAACTTTCCCACTCCAAACTAGTTACCGACCGACTGGAAGCTGTCTGGAATTACCAGCTTCCAGATTGCAATAGTCACACATTTCTCCACCATCACGGCAGCTCTCAGTCTCGTATCCTTGCACCACAGGGTGGGGGCGAGCTCCCCACAGAGTCCCATGGAAGTGGATTTTCTCATCCAAAAGTTCTGCAGCCACTGCTTGTCATCCCAGACTTGCATGACAATGTAATCCCATCACTCTGTGCTTGTTTTCCAAGCCCAAAAGTGAAGTTCCTCGATGGTGAGCATGTCCGTGAATGCCACAAGCAATCTTGTGTCGTATGCGTTTCTTGAGTCAATATCATCAGAGTCCTAACTGTCAGTTTAGATCTTAACAATTAACTTGACTGCCAAATGAGACGTGATACACAGACTTGTCAGCATATTCCTCAACAGTTTGGGCTCCATTCCTGCAGACCAAAAGGGAAGACAGTGCACACAGCACAAAAAGCATTGAAAGATGGCGTCAAATGTGGACAGAAGCAAAGGGATTGTTGGGATACAAATTGATGCATCATGGGGCGTTGGGACAGGACCCAGAATGCCCCACACTTTTCACCCCCTTCCCATAAGCCACAGTGCTAGAATGGGAAGAGGTGCTCTGTGGGATAGCTTCCCATAATGCACCTCTCCCAATGCTGTTGCAAGTGCTGCAAATATGGCCATGCCAGTGCACTTGCAGTTGTCAGTGTAGACAGACCACAACGCTTTCCCTACTGCGCTCTATGAAGGCTGGTTTAACACTGCAAGTGTAGCTATGCCCTAAGTCTCTTCTGAACATAATGCCGGATCAACATCTCCTTTATAGCTTTCTGACACAAGCCTAACAGACAGCTCTGCGATCCCTGGTGTCTGAAGCACTCAACTCCAGTACAGAGGTTGGAAAATATCCTCCAAGCCAGAATCACTGCAACAGAGTGCTGCAGTTAGCTTTGAATGCCTTTCTAGCTTCAAGAATTAGGGTATGTCTACAGCTCTAACTTGCTGGCTTAGAGGTGAGAAAAATCACCCCCCTGAATGCTCTAAAATACTAGTGTAGACAGGCTCCCAGTACTCGGAGCTAATCCCCTCATGGAGGTGGATTACCAGGAGCTCTTGGAGAGAGTTCCTGTGTGACTACACTCGCACTTCAAAGCGTTGCAGTGGGAGTGTTCCCACCACAGCACTTTGAAGTTTCAAGTGTAGACACACCTTCCCTGTTTACATCTTCCAGTTAACAGCACCACCTGCTGTCTAAAGGCATAACTGCACAGATCAAAGATGGTACACCAAATGTTTTTAGTCTATGTTCAACTATAGCTTCAAAAATGTTTAATCATTTATTTTGGTCATACAGTGACTAGTGTTCCTGGGTCCTGAACTACAATGATTATTCATCTTGCACTATTTTTCAAACACAAATGCTAGAGAAATGCTAACGTGAAGCACATTTAAACATCACTTTTGCCATTGATATTAAATATGTACCTGCCTGCCAAAACCATAAGTACAGCAATCTATGTATAATATATTAATTTTTGAATAGCACGCTTTGGGAAATTCCTTTCTGGCAAAACAACTGGGACAATTAAACACTCAAAGGACAAAGAATACCTAGGAGCTGTAATAGATTGATGATCTAATCACTGTTTCTTCAGATGTATACAAAATTCTATCCATTGTCAAAGGAGGTTACATTAACATTTTAAGTAAACAGCTATGGGTATTTTCAACATATTCTATTAAAGTAAGTTAATAATAAAAGATCTCAGTAAATTCAGAACAGAAAAGAAGCTAGTCGATTCTTAAAGATACATATGAACATGCTTTTTAAAACTATAACTGAAATAAATATTCTCTACATTGCTCAGTTCATTTTAGGGTCAGAGTAGAGGGAGGAGAAACTTATGGAACTATGCAAACTCCCCCCCAAATCCTGACCCAAATTATTGCCAGTGACATAGTTATCAATGTTCACATTTTCATTGTCATCAACAACAATTCAGATTCAACAACCCCTTTAGATGAATGATAAATGTGCCATTCTTTTAATACTGGCCCAAATTCATCAATGTATTAACTCCAGTGGCTTTATTCAACCATGATACAACTTGACATCGGTGGAATGACACTAGCAATTAATTTACTCACATTGTTCCTGTCTGCTTGTACAAATGTAGTAACCGCACTGGTTCACACTGGGAATGTGTGCTTCACATTCTTAAGGACAAGAGCTTTTTTAAAAAATAAAACCTTAAATTCTGCACCACCTGACTGAGTCCCAAAAGAAATGTTGGTAGAGTGCATTACCAAACACCATATGAATTTGACTCCTCTGCCTTACAGTGCCAGTTAGATACACATTGTTGACTGCCGTCTTGCTTTATAAAGGTGTAAGAGTTTGTAACTCCCTCTTAGAAGCTTTAAGATATAATTTCTTTTCCTACAAAACACAGCAGACTCTATTAGGAAAATACTATTTTTCCTATATTTCTAATGAAATGGAACTAAATATGGCACATTTATTCATTGCTTTTCTGTGTATTGGCATCATCTTTGTCAACATAACTGAAGATAGGACCTGCTGTCTTATTTAATTTCTTATGATGAATAAATGAACGTGACTCACAATTTTAAAAACTTTTACAACACTCAAACTTTTTAAAAAGCAGTTGATGTTGCTTGTTGTCAGAAAAATGAAGGCAAAACCTGTTCAAAATGTGTACCATATACCTCACCACACTATTACAAATTTAAAATAGATCATCCATGTGACCTAGAATATCTCAGAGTGGAACTATTTAAATGCAGCCCCAAAAACATAGAAATATAATTGACTTACAGATTTTTCTTGGTTAAACAAACTAAAAGAAATCTAAGGCTTAAGGAGTAAAAGAGAATGATGGAAGTGAAAGTGACTGGTGCCAGTTTTCAACCAGTCACCTTTCAAGGAAGATGTGTTCCTCTTGCAGGAATTGATTCAAATGTAATCTTAGGCCTGGTCTACACTACGAGGTTAGGTTGAGTTTAACCGCGTTAGGTAGATTTTATACTGAATGCATCTACACAACCAACTCTGTTCCACCGACCTAAAGGGCTCTTAAAATTGACTGCTGTACTCCTCCCCGATAAGGGGGGGTAGCGCTAAAATCTACCTTCATGGGTCAAATTTTGAGTAGTGTACATGCAGCGCTGTGCAATTAAATGGTATTGGCCTCCAGGGGCTCCAGTGTGCTCCAATGTGACTGCTCTGGACAGCACTTTCAACTCCGATTCACTAACCAAGTTCACAGGAAAAGCACCGGGAACATTTTAATTTCATTTCCGGTTTGGTCAGCGTGGTGAGCTCACCAGAACATGACCATGCAGTCCCAGAATCACAAATGAGCTCCAGCATGGAGCAAAAGGGAAACACTGGATCTGATTGCAGTATGAGGAGGAGTGTCTGTTCAGGCAGAACTCCGATCCATCAGAAGAAATGTTGATACATATGCCAAAATCGCAGAGGGCATGGTGGAGAGAGGCTACACCAGGGATACACAGCAGCGTCACGTGAAAATTAAGAAGATCTGGCAAGACTACCAAAAGACAAAGGAGGCAAACTGTTGACATGTTTCCCAAGCTCATGCAGTCCTCCCACACTGATAGGACACAGTTAAATGCATGGAGGCAAACAATTGCAGAGTCCAGGAAAGTACTAAATGAATGCGATGAGAGGAGGGAAGCACGAGATGAGAGAAGGCTGGGTGCTATTACACTGGTCTACAATTTTTTAGAAGTCGTCTGCTTCAGAGATAAAATGTGATATTTATTATGTATTTTGATGTGCTGAATTCAAATATGACAATTAAAACAACTGACTGGCTACTGTTTCTAAGATATTTAAGTTTTTACATTTTATGTCAATGTATATTGTGTAGATAGTAGAGTTTTAATCATAAATTGTAAACCTAGGTCTTTTCATGTGTTTATGCTTGCTTTACATGATAATATTTCACCTTTCCTGTTTATGTAACACTTTAAAAATCAGCAAAAGGGTTATATAAATAAAATGTATTATGAAACAAAAGGCAAAAAACTATTATGTACATAGTTTAGTCCTATTCAGTGTCTACTCGGCGCTTCTTGGCTTGTCTCTTGTATTCATTAAATGGAGCATCTCTTGTCACTGTCCAGCAATAATCTGCAAGCATTGATGGGCTCCATTTGCCCTGATAGCGTTTCTCCATTGTTGCAATGTCCTGGTGAAATCGATCGCCGTGCTTGTCGCTCACTGCTCCGCAGTTCGGTGGAAAAAAATCTAGATGAGAGTGCAAAAAATGTATCTTTAGTGACATGTTGCAACCAAGGCTTTTGTATGCCTTGAGGAGGTTTTCCACCAACAACCTGTAGTTGTCTGCCTTGTTGTTTCCGAGAAAATGTATTGCCACTGACTGGAAGGCTTTCCATGCCGTCTTTTCCTTGCCACGCAGTGCACGGTCAAATGCATCATCTCGAAGAAGTTCACGAATCTGAGGACCAACAAAGACACCTTCCTTTATCTTAGCTTCACTTAACCTTGGAAGTTTTCCACGGAGGTACTTGAAAACTGCTTGTGTTTTGTCAATGGCCTTGACAAAGTTCTTCATCAGACCCAGCTTGATGTGTAAGAGTGGTAACAAAATCTTCCTTGATTCAACAAGTGGTGGATGCTGAACACTTTTCCTCCCAGGCTCCAACGACTGTCGGAGTGGCCAATCTTTCTTGATGTAGTGGGAATCTCTTGCACGACTATCCCATTCGCAGAGAAAACAGCAGTACTTTGTGTATCCAGTCTGCAGACCAAGCAAGAGAGCAACAACCTTCAAATTGCCACAAAGCTGCCACTGATGTTGGTCATAGTTTATGCACCTCAAAAGTTGTTTCATGTTGTCATAGGTTTCCTTCATATGGACTGCATGACCAACTGGAATTGATGGCAAAACATTGCCATTATGCAGCAAAACAGCTTTAAGACTCGTCTTTGATGAATCAATGAAGAGTCTCCACTCATCTGGATCGTGAACGATGTTGAGGGCTGCCATCACACCATCGATGTTGTTGCAGGCTACAAGATCACCTTCCATGAAGAAGAATGGGACAAGATCCTTTTGACGGTCACGGAACATGGAAACCCTAACATCACCTGCCAGGAGATTCCACTGCTGTAGTCTGGAGCCCAACAGCTCTGCCTTACTCTTGGGTAGTTCCAAATCCCTGACAAGGTCATTCAGTTCAGCTTGTGTTATGAGGTGTGGTTCGGAGGAGGAGGATGGGAGAAAATGTGGGTCCTGTGACATTGATGGTTCAGGACCAGAAGTTTCATACTCTTCCTCTTCCTCGTCTGACTCAAGTGAGAATGATTCTGGTGCATCTGGAACCAGCAGTCCTTCTCCGTGGGGTATGGGGCGTACAGCTGATGGAATGTTTGGATAATGCACAGTCCACTTTTTCTTCTTTGACACACCTTTCCCACCTGGAGGCACCATGCAGAAATAACAATTGCTGGTATGATCTGTTGGCTCTCTCCAAATCATTGGCACTGCAAAAGGCATAGATTTCCTTTTCCTGTTCAACCACTGGCGAAGATTTGTTGCACAAGTGTTGCAGCATATGTGTGGAGCCCACCTCTTGTCCTGATCTCCAGTTTTGCAGCCAAAATAAAGGTGATAGGCTTTCTTAACCAGAGTGGTTATACTGCGCTTTTGTGATGCAAAAGTCACTTCATCACAAACATAGCAGAAGTTATCTGCACTGTTCACACAAGTTCGAGGCATCTCTGCTCACTTTGGCTAAACAGAAATGTGTCCCTTTGCAAAATCAAACACTGACAAATAAGAGAACACGACACTGTATGATTTCTAGAGCTGATATAGGGCAATTTGTTCAGCAGAGTGATGTAAGCTTCGTTATGATTGCATCATCCATGACTTCTAGGAATAACATGATGCAATTCATATCATGCATGACGCAATACCAGCTTCAGATTGCATCATTCATTGTTTTTCCTAAAAAGCAAGCACTGTCCAAACCCAGTCATAGATTTATTCATAGATCCATTCAAAGATGTATTTTAGTCATTTCTGGTTTAAATTGAGATCCCTTCCCTTTATAACTCACTTATCCTCCGCCATTCCCATGTCAAGGGTCATATATATTGACCCAATAGCATATCTTGAAAACTAGAGCCAATCAACAATTTTAAGCATCATTTTCGTTCTCAGTGACCCAGAATTAGTAAAGTTTGACTACATTTATTTCAGAAGCATTTTGGCTGTAGAGCAGTGTTATCAAACTAATGGGGGAACAAATGGACATGCTCGGGTGTCTGGTGGATCTGATGCAGGAAAGGCAGCAAGAGCACAGACTGCCGCTGCATCCCCTGTATAACCACCAGCCCTGCTTCCCTAGTTCCATAGCCTCCTTACGCAGATGCTCAAGAACACGGTGGGGGGGAGGCTTTGGGCACCCAGCCACTCCCCCCCAGAGGATTGCCCAAGCATCAGAAGGCTGGCATATCATAAGTTCTGATTTATATTGTGGCCTTGTCCGTCTCTCCTCCCCTCATCCCACTCTGGCTACCTTGTGATTTATCTCCCTTTGTTTTTAATCAACTAATAAAGAATGCATAGTTTTGAAACAATAGTGACTTTATTTCCTCTGCAAGGTGTGATCGAAGAGGGGAGGGAAGTTGGCTTAAAAGGAATTAGAGTCAACTAAGAGGGCGGGTTTGCATCAAGGAGAAACAAACACAACTGTTACACCATAGCCTGGCCAGTCATGAAACTGGTTTTCAAAGCTTCTCTGATGCACACCGCACCCAGCAGTGCTCTCCGCACTGGTGTCTGACTGCGCGAAATTGGCAAAAAGATGATATGCCTCCCAACCTGCCATAAATGTCTCCCCCTTACTTTCAAAAATATTGTGGAGCACACAGCAAGCAGCAATTACAATGGGAATATTGGTTTTGCTGAGGTCTAACCTAGTCAACAAACAGCACCAGCGAGCTTTTAAACATCCAAATGCACATTCTACTACCATTCTGCACTTGCTCAGCCTATAGTTGAACTGCTCCTTATTACTGTCCAGGCTGCCTGTGTATGGCTTCATGAGCCATGGCATTAAGCAGCACGCTGGGTCCCTGAGGATAGCGATAGGCATTTCAACATCCCAAACAGTAATTTTCTGGTCTGGGAAGTAAGTCCCTTCCTGCAGCTGTTCAAACAGACCAGGGTTCCTGAAAACATGAGCATTATGCACCTTTCCTGATCATCCCACGTTGATGTCAGTGAAACGTCCCTTGTGATCCACCAGTGCTTGCAGCACTATTGAGAAGTACCCCTTGCAGTTTATGTACTGGCTGCCATGGTGGTCTGGTGCCAAAATAGGGATATGCATTCTGTCTATCACTCCACCACAGTGAGGAAACACCATAGCAGCAAAGCCATCCACAATGGCCTACACATTTCCCAGAGTCAATACCCTTGATAGCAGCCGGTCAGTGATTGTGCTGGCTGCTTGGATCACAGCAGCCCCCAGAGTAGATTTGCCCACTCCAAACTGATTCTCAATTTACCAGTAGCTGTCAGGCATTGCAAGCTTCCACAGGGCTATTGCCACTCGCTTCTCAGCTGTGAGGGCTGCTCTCATTTTGGTATTCTTGCACTTCGGGCAGGGGACAGCCAAAGCCCAAGCCCAAGCCCCACACCTGAAGCCAAAGCCTGAGGGTTTCAGCCCTGTTTGTGTTGTGACTCAGGTTACAGACCCCACCCCACCCACCTGGGGCTGAAGCCCTTGGGCTTCAGCTTTGTCCCCCTCCTTTCCCCATCTGGGGCAGTGGGGCTTGAGTGGACTCAGACTTCAGTCCCCTCTCCTTGAGTCATGTAGCAATTTTTACTGTCAGAAAGGGGTTGTGGTGCAATGATATCTGAGAACCGCTGGACTAGAGGCAGCTGCTGCTGCTCACAGACCTCCTGTGGTTCTCCAGAGGAGGCCGCCTCTGGCACTCCACAGGTCCCTCGCCCAATTTCCTAATTTCAATGCCCAGCACAGACCCCTGTTCTAAGCCTTCTGCTCCATTTCTCCGGGTCCCTTACCCATGCTGAACTGTAATATTCTGTTCATTTAGTTTTTTAACATTAAAAAATAAATATCAATAAAAATATTGGATTGTAGAATGGGATAGGGAACTTGGAGAGATTGAGTGGGATATGGGGGCAACTGGGCTAGTGACATGGGGAAGGGTGCTCAGACGAACTCTACGACCAAGCCTCCACCCACCATGTCACAAAAAGTCTTGCTCTCCCTATGCCTTCTACCAACTCATGGCTCTTCCCTACTGGCAACACATTGTTCTGTGTCTCCATATTCCCCTAACCAACACCTCCTTCCCCACCAACCAATCCGGGCTGTATTCCTCACCAATTCCAAGTCTCCCTCCTCAAACCCCTCATTGTCCCTGACCTCTCCTGGCCCATGGCCAACATATGCACAGTATTTAAAACATAAAGGAATGTTCATTAAAAAGCCCTCATTGATTTAGAGCTGATCTCATGTACAAATAACACATTACAGGTATTCCCATTAGTAAGAGATTTTAGTTTTCCTGAGATCAGGGCTAAGGTTTTCTGTGTAAGTGTGACTGAGAAATTGGATATATGTGTTATGAGTGGCTCTATGCTACAACTGAAAGTGAGTTTGTCATAGAGCTGTGGGGGTTATGAATATATTTGGGAATGAAGATGCTCATGACTGTGCAGTTGCTGTGGATGTATCAATAGTCTAAACTGGTGATTTCACTGATTTTTTGAAGTTAATGGTTTGATAGCAACTATATTTGAACAACCTCAAGTCAATATCGTCATTTTGTGAAGGACAACAGTTAAGTGTCAGTGTGATAAGGGGGTACCTCTCTTTTATGAACCCAGCCAGCCAATTAGCTATAAAATCCCTCTTAGTAGCTGTTCTACACTTGTTTTACCTGTACAGGATTAAAAGTCACTGCTTGCATAGGTAAAAGAAAATGAGTGGACATGTGGCCAAAAGAGCCAATGGGAAGGCTAGAACTTTTTAAAATTGAAACAAGACTCCCCTTTTGTCTGTCTGTGTTGTTCTCCCGGAGAGAAGGGACAAAGACTATGCTGTAAAATTTTTGGGGCCAGGTATGAAAATATAATCAGAATCATACTTAGAAACTACTCATTTACAACCCCAGATATATAAGTGGATCAGAAAATGTCTAGAAAGATGCAATTAGGTTTATCCCTTTTATTTCTTTATGGCTTGTGGACTCCTCTGCGCTAACCCCAAATGCTTTTGTTTTGCTTGTAACCTTTAAGCTGGACCTCAAGAAGGTTATTTTTGATGTTTAATTATTGTAAGTGGGATTTCTGAATCTAGCAATAGCCTGAGTTTCAAATGTATTTCTCTTTTTATTTTTAATAAAATTTACCTTTTTTAAGAGCAGGATTGGATTTTGTGTCCTAAGAGGTTTGTGCACATGTTGTTTAATTAGCTGGTGGTAACAGCTGATTTCCTTTGTTTTCTTTCTCAGCTCCAGCTCTTTCCTGAGGGAGGGGTGTGAAAGGGCTTGCGGGTACCCCACAGGAAGGAATTCCCAAGTCGCCTTCCTGGGTTCTCAAAGGGGTTTTTGCACTTGGGTGGTGGCAGCATCTACCCATCCAATGTCAGAGAACAGCTGTAACCATAGGAGTTTAATACAAGCATGGAATGGCCAATATTAATTTTTAGAATTCTTGGGGGCCCACATCTTCTGCACTCAAACTTCCAGAGTTAGGAATCAGCCTTG
>ML677411.1:0-23955 GCA_007922305.1 Dermatemys mawii
GAGCCCCTCCCAGCCCCCTGGCTGGGTGCCCGGAGTTGGGGTGGAGTCGGCCCCGTGGCACAGACACCGTCCGGCGCTCGCTCAGTCATTAGAGCCGTGCGCTGGCGAAGTCTCCCTGGGAGCAGCCTGGTCCCCGGGGAGCCAGGTGTACGTCCAGCAGTGAGGAAGAATTCCCTTCCCCTAGGTGGCCAGCGCACCTGGGCATTGGCCCCAGTGGGTCTGGCTGTAGCCGGTTTCCCAGGCTGAGCTGCAGGGCCTGCCTGGCGGCTGTTCAGGGAGCAGGGACGGGTCCCCTGGCATTAGCGCCGGCTCCTCTGAGTCGCCCCTGTAGCCTGAGCCCTTTGTTCTTGTTTGTCCCGACAGAGCCCGAGCCTGGATGCCGCCGGCCATGGCCAGAAACGGAGCTGAGAGCTGTGCCAGGCCCCGCAGCGCGGCTCCACTTCACACCCTGCCCTAGCTGTGTACAGAGCAAACCCACCGGGCACAAATAAACATCTGGAGATGTGCCTGGCTCATAGCACTGGAGAGACCTTGAGAGGTCATCGAGTCCAGTCCCCTGCCTACACTAGCACGACCAAGTACTGTCCCAGACAGACTTTTTTTTTGCCCCAGATCCGTAAATGGCCCCCTCCAGACCTGAGCTCTCAACCCTGGGTTGAACAGGCCAATGCTCAAACCACTGAGCTACCCCTCCCCCGCACAGGCTGGAACCTCCCACGTGTGACATGTGGGCACCTCGGTGTCACTGGTGCCAGTGAGAGCGGGGTCCCTTCAACTTAGTCTCCTGCTCCAGTGAAGAAGGGGTGGGATGGGGAAGCCACTGGCCCCACCCCCAGCTCCCCACATTCTCTTGCAGAGAAATTTGGGCTCGGCCACCAAGGAGTGAGGTAGGTCCCACCCCCATCCCATGACTTGTCAGAGCAGCCCTGGGTACAGCCAGCGCCAGGTAGATGGCCAGGAGGGACCACAGTGATCTGACCCCTGGCTAGCCCAGGCCCTACAAGAATTACCCAGAGCTGAGCTGGTAGACAAACATCCAGAGCGGCTGTGAAATCTCCCACGGCTCTGGGGGAATTCTTCCCGTGGATAATTACCCCGTTACCAGCTTTTGGCTGGTGTTAGCCCTGTCTCTGCTAGAGGGAGGAGCTGGTTACTAACAGGTGGTAGTTACAGCCTACGAGCCCGTAAATCTCAGACTCCTGGTGCTCGGTCTGTCGCTGTGAGGCATGTTTTCGAACCCGCCGATCATTCTCCTGGCTCTTCTCTGACCCCGGCCCATTCACCAGCATCCTCCTTGAATTGTGACCACAGGATCCCAGCCGAGGTTGCACCAGCACCAATACAGAAGGAAAATAACCGCTCGCTTGCGAGGCCAGCTGCCCCTGGCTTCAGGCTGGGGCCGGGGAGGTGTTAACCTCAGAGCTGGGCTTGTGTGGTTCCTGCCTGGGCCTGCAGGCTTTGCAGGAAAACGTTGTGTTCACCTGCACAGGGCCCCGCTGTGCTGTCCCAGCCCACGCAGCCTCTGCTGGGAAGGGACCTGGGCAGGCAGCCATGCGACCCCCTGGCTCCCTAGCTGGGCAGAGGATGGCAAAGTGGTGGCTCCTGCCAGTGCTGATGGTTGTATTGTGGGCAGGGCATGCAGGCTGCATTAACCCCTTCTCCTCCCAGGGGACAAAGCAGGCCCTAGGCTCTTCCCCTTCCTCCAGCAGTCCAGCCTTTCCTTTAGGCCTCCCCAGTTGCTCCTGAGCAGCCTGCGGGCTCTGGCTGGTGAACCTGGTGGGCTCTACTCCTGCCTTGTACCAGCAGCCCCTGGGGGTGGCGGGATCCTGGCACGGCTCAGAGGCCTGCATCACAGCTGGGGGCAGTGCCCAGCCCAGACGACGGCGCTCGGGGGACATTTCTTCCAAACAAACTTTAATAGAAACGTTACAAGACAAACCCTCTGATAAAAATAGCTTCCGACCCAGGAACAGCTCGCTCGGCTGAGCGACCGCAGCGGCGGGCGAATGGCTCTGCCTTGGCGGGCGGCTGCAGGGCTGACCCTGCCCACGCGGAGTTGTGCTGCGTGGAGGCTGGCCAAAGCCGCTCGCCTGGGGCCCGGGCACAGGGACGGGAGCCGACCCGCAGCTCCGCGGCCTGACTTGGTTCTGCTCATGAAGCAACCTTCGCAAGAGCCTGCCCAGGTTCCTAGCTGTCCCCTTGGGTGTGCCAGGGACAGCCCGGCCTGGGACCCTGGAGCCCACTGAGGTTCTGCTGAGACCATGCTCTGCCCAAGGAGACCCCCCAGACACTCCTCTGCTGGGTGTGGGGTAGGGCCCAGTCCTGAGGTGGGACAGCTACTGTGGGGAGAACCCACCCCAGCAGGCCAGCTCCCGCCAGGCCTCACTGTGGCACAGGGCACTGCCAACAGGCTGGGTTCTGAGACACCATGGGAGCTCTGAAAGGGGAGAAGGGGCTGTGCCCACTGGACCTCCCTGGCACCAGCTGGCCCCCTGCTAGAAACCCCTTTGCCCCAGGTTGTTCTCCTGAACCCCAGCAACCTGACCTAGCATCCAGCTCTGCCCAGGGAGACATGCAGAGTGACGGGGCTGCAGCTGCTCCCCAGGTTCCAGCCCCGGGCACTGAAGCTGCTGTTGGTGCCCCCACGCTTGTGACCTAAAGCAGCCAGCTGGCTGCACCCAGTGCCCTCTGCCTGGCCCCGGCTGGAGGTGAGCAGGGAAGGGGAGGGTTGAGGGGACCTGCCCAGGGCTCTGGGACTAGCTGGGGAGCCCAGCAGTGTCCCCCTGTCCTGGCTTACAGGCCAGAGCAGGGAGGTGGTGAGCACAGCGACTCCGTAGGGTTGGGTCGAGACTCTCCCTCCAGACCAGAGCCTGGGTTGCCAAGGGGAGGCTGGAGCAACCCCTGGGCAGGGTGGGACGCTGCCTGAGTCCCGGGCGGCACGGGGGCAGGTGCTGCACCCAGCTAGCGCCGGCTGCGCGTGTGGACGGGCTGGGCAGAGGGGCGACAGCTGGAGCTGGGGGCTGCGCTCAGGCTTCAGTGCAGAAGGACAGGATCTTGTGGTAGGAGCTGAGCGGGGGCGAGTCGGGGGCCCGGCCTGGCAGGTGCTGCAACAGAGAAGAGCAGGGGGGTGAACCAAGGAACGGTGGCTGGGGCAGAGCGGGAGACATGGGCCCTGCCTGGGGTGGGCTCCCCATCCCCTCCCCCTGTCCATGGGGGCCGGTACCTCGCTGAGCAGGCCCTCGGGGTCGGCGCAGATGAAGAGGGGCTCTGTGGTCTGCATCCCCACGCTGAGCGAGGCAGTGTCCTCCGGGAACGCTGCAGAGGAACAGAACCAGGGTCAGCAGCCCCGCCCCACCCCCGGCTGGCCGTCGGCACAGGGGCTGTGCCCCAGAGGGGTGGCGCTGGCAGGAGGAACCTTGTGCCGATGCTGCCCAAGCTGCTCCTGCTTTGGTGCCCAGGGCTGTGGGTGGCATCATACCATGGCCCCCACCCCAGGGACGGCTGTAAGGGAGTAAGATTGCAGCCCCCTGGCTTCTAACCCCAATAGCAGCACGGCTCAGCTGAACCTGCCATGAGCAGGTGTGTGCATACTGCCCGCCTGGGTGCCCGCAGCGCCCTACCTGGCAGAGACCTTTGGGCCAGGGCTCCAGAGTGGGTGTATTTCCAGACCTTGAGGGCAGAGGTGCTCTCGCTGCTGAGCCCCAGCAAACTCGGGGCGCGTGCGGCTGTCTTCTTGCGGATGGGGATCCTGCTGGGGCGCAGCGGCCCCAGGCTGCGGAGAATAGAGGCAGTGGAGAACAAACCCCTCTGCACCCGAGGGCGCTGTCAGGTCCCCTCTCCTCGGGAGCGAAGGGTGCCAGCGCTGGAAGCAGCCGATACTATGGGGTGGGGCTCACTCAAGCCATGGGACAGGATCCCCCACTGCAGCCCCCAGAACTGGGCCTGACTACAGGATGAAAGCAAAGGCGCATCCCATGACGGGCTGGCTCACGGGGTTCCCAGGCCCCCCCCAATGGACAGTGGTTGGGGCACCCACCCTTTAAACACCACTGGCATCTTGCCAAGGAGGCTCCAATGGGCCTGATCCCACCCCCCCCTACACTGGAGTCGCATCCCCTCCCACTCGGCTGGGTGCCCGGCCCTGCCCCCAGCCAGGGCTAGCCAGCTGTGAGCTAGTGCTGCTGGGCTCTGCCCCTGCCCTTCAGTCCCATCAGCAGGCTGGGAAGAGGGGTGTCCCCCAGGCAGCCCCTGGGAGCCACGCCGCCTCCTGCGGATGCACTGGAGCACTGCTGGCACCGCGGCTCCAACGGGTTCCCAGCCCCTGAGGCTGGTACCAGCCACTGGCCTGGCCCTGCCTTGCTGCAGCTAGTCTCACTCCACAGCCCCAGGCCGCGGGGCGGGGCAGGGGGCCAGCTGTTAGCCAAGGAAGGGCAGCAGGGGAAGGGCTGCCCAGGCAGCGAGGGTCTGAACTCGGTGGCTCTAACCAGAGGCAGCCCCCTGGCAGCCCCTCCCCCAGCTGCATGCCCTAGCCTGGCGCCCACATCCACAACGGCAGGAGGGGCAGAGGGCAAAGCCCACTGCATCACGCAGCGCCCCGGGGTGCGCTAGGGCAGTAGCTGCATCCCTGGGGGGCAGGGCATGCCCTGGGCCTGCCCACAGTGTGCGGCAGGCCCAAGGCAGGGCAGGGGCTGCCAGTGGGGATGGTCTGAAGCCATAAGGGCTCAAACCAGAGAAAGTACCTGCAATGGAGGGGCCCAGCCACGGGCACGGCTGGACGCCCAGCACAGGACCAGCCCAACATTCCCCAAAGCCCCCCTCTTGCTCATCCCGCAGCGCAGCGCAGCACAGATCATACGAACAGCCACACTGGGTCAGAGCAAAGGTCCCTCGAGCCCAGTGTCCTGTCGCCCGACTGACCAGTGCCAGGTGCCCCGGAGGGAATGGACAGATCAGGGAATCACCAAGTGATCCATCCCGTCACCCATTCCAGCTTCTGGCAAACAGAGCCTAGAGCAGGGGAGGGCAAACTACGGTCCATGGGCCCCTCCTAACTGGCCCACCTGAGCTCCCGGCCAGGGAGGCTAGCGCCTCCCCTGCTGCCCCCTTCCCCCACAGCCTCACACGAGCAGAGTTCTGGGGGGCTGCGCACTCCAGCAGTAGCGTCTGGCAGTGTGGTAAGGGGGTTGGGGCAGGGGTTTGGATAAGGTGCAGAGGGTCTTGGGGCGCGGAAACGGGTGTTGGCTGAGGCATGGGAGTCTCAGGGGGCTAGGGGTCAGGGCACAGGGGACTTGGATAGGGGGTGGGATCCTGGGGGTTGATTAGGGGCAGAGGTCTCTGGAGGGGGTAGTCGAGGCAGGTAGCAGGGGGCTTAGATAGGCGGTGGGGTCTTGGGGGGTGGTTACAGTGGGGGGGGGTTTCTGGGGGGGGGGGTCAGGGGACAAGGGCGGGGGGGGGGTTGGATGGGTCAGAGGTTCTCAGGGGGGCAGTCAGGAGGCGAGAAGTGGTAGAGGGTCAGATAGGGGGTGGGGCCAGGCTGTTTGGGGAGGCATTGCCTTCCCCACCCAGCCCTCCACAAAATTTTGAGCCCTGATGTGGCCCTCAGGCCAAAAAGTTTGCCCACCCCTGGGCTAGGGACATCATCCCTGCCCATCCTGGCTAATAGTCTCATGTGATCTGATGGGTTCCATGTGCCAGAGGGGCAGAGTGACACCAGGGAGCCAGAGCTGGGAACATCCTGCCTGGCCAGTGCTTCGTGGGACTGGGGATTCAGGAAGTTCGAGGGCATTGCAGTCCGGAGCCCCCCTGCCCTGTGGTGTGCCCTCCCAGTGCCTTCCCCCCAGAGCGGGACACAGTACCTGGGTGGCTCTAGGCCTTTCCTGGTGCTCAGCCGCTTCGGAAGGTTCTAAGCAGAAAGACAGGAGACAATTGGAGAGGGCAGCGGTGGGAGGGGGTGTGTGTGTGTGGGGGGGTGCAAAATCCAGCTCCAGCCCAGCCAGCTTGGAGAAGGGGTGATAGCAGCCAAGCACCACGCTGGGCTCCCTGCCCATCCCCTGGGGCTCTGGCCACCTGCTTCCAGAGCAGCTCCAAGCTGGGGCCCCCACCCAGTCAAGCCTCCTCCGTGTACACAGCACCGACAGCAAGTGCAGAGTAAAGCCCATGGGGTCGGATGGGATTCCAGGGACCCAGCTAGCCCTGGAGCCGGCAGGAGCTGCACTCGCCCCAGAGCCCTGGGGGTGGGCCACACCTCAGCCTCTCCCAGGGGAGCCTGGGGCCAGCACAGCCACCCAGCACCTCCTGTGACTGCCAGCCAGAGGCCAGCAGCTTCCTTCCCAGCCCCAGCCCTGGCCCCACAGCAGAACAGCCCACGTGGGGACTGTCTGGAAGAGGGGAGAGGAACAGGGTGTCACGTTATTGAAATAATCTGGAATCATATAGACCATTGGTGCAACCAAGGTCCTGTAGGGGCACCAACTCTTATGTAAAGCGGGGGGGGTCATATGAGGTGTCTAAGACCAGGTTATGATTTGCTGATTAGGATTATGCTATCTGCATGTGTGTACCATTTTTGTAGTTCAAGTTATGAATGTTGGCTATATAATGTCTGTATCTCAAACTTATGCTTTGCTTCTGAGTGAGATCCCAGACAAGTTGCTGTTAGCTCCACCGGTTTGCTTGATGGCCCATTAAGAACCATCAACTACACAACGGACCCACTGAGAGCTTGGAACATTCCAATCCACGTGAGAAGTCTAACAAGGGACATGCAAGGTGGCCTGTGGGTAATGGCTGCCACGTGGAAATCCTAAGTCATGCATGGTCATGTGATGTGCCCCTGTGACTCCAGAACTTTTCACAGCAGGAACAAAGAGGTTCTTGCACCTGGGAAAAACTATAAAAAAGCTGCTGCAGCCCCTCCATCTTGTCTTCAGTTTCCAGTCTTGCTCCTACCTCTGGATGGGACTTTGCTACAAATGGAAGCTCTGAACAAAAGACTGAAGGACCCATCCCAGCTGTGGATGTTTGTTCTCCAGAGACTTGATTTGAACCTGCAGTTTATTCTACCGATGCTACAAGCCTGAACCAAGAACTTTGCCATCACTGCATGTAATTGATTCCATTTCACCAATTATAGCTCTCACCTCAATCTTTTTCCCGTTATGAATAAATCTTTGGATTTTAGATTCTAAAGGGTCGGCAACAGCGTGATTTGTGGGTAAGATCTGATTTGTAGATTGACCTGGGTCTGGGGCCTGATTCTTTGGAATTGTGGAGAACTATTTTCTTTTACTGGGGTGTTGGTTTTCATAACCATTTGTCCCCAGGACAGGTGGCTGCTCATGGTGATACTGGGAAGCTGGAGTGTCTAAGGGAATTGCTTGTGTGACTTGTGACTAGCCAGTGGGGAGAAACCAAAGTCTTTTCTGTTTGGCTAGTTTGGTGCCTTAGAGGTGGAGAAACCCCAGCTTTGGGCTGTAACTGTCCTGCTTGAAGCAATGTGTCCTGACTTGGCGCTCTCAGTTGGGTCCCACCAGGAACAGCACCTCATACAGGGTTACAGAGGAAAAAGTTAATTCCAAAATATTTCCCTTTGGAAACACTGCCCCTGGGCCCCATACACCCCTCTCTGCTACAGACATCACCCCGGCCGCCCCACACTTCCCCTTGTGCAGAGGCCCTGGCTCATCATCAGAGCTGTAGTTTGTGCCACCCACCCCATCGGTTCCCGGGCACTGCAGGGGCCCTGGGCAGAGGTGGCGCCTCGGACTCTCCTGGTCTTTACCTGCAGGTGCCCGACAGGCTCGGGGGCCAGGGGGGAGTCGTTCCTGGCTCAGCACAGGGAAGGGGTTCAGATGGGCTGAGACCAGGTGAGCTAACGGGCCCATCACCCAGCCCACAGAGTGGGGCTGTGAGGGCCTGGCTCCCAACCCCCACGGCAGGAGACCCACCTCGAAAAGGGCTGGTGGGGGGATCCCAGGCAGCAGGCATGTCACCACAAGGGCAGGGGGGGGCTGGCTTAGAGGCTTCAGGGGGCAGCAGCCAGGTTGGTTTCCACCTTCTTCCCAGCTCCAAGCGTTACCTGCACCAGTGCCATGCCACAGGGGGGCTTCGGCTCTTCCCGGCCGGGCTCTGCTGCCTGAAGTCCACGGCTGGTGACCACCAGAGCCCCGGCCTTAGTGTCCGTGGGCGAGGTCCCTAGTGACAAACGACAGAGAGCTGAACCCCACCGGCCCTGTGCCCCAGGAAGGACATGCTGCAGGGGCCGTGCTTGTGACCTTGGCTGGCTGCACCTCCATGGTACGATGGGCCGCTGTGCAGGCAGAGAGCAGCGGTGGTACGAGTGTGCAGGGAGAGTGGCTACTCTGAGCCCTGCTGGGACAGGGTGGACCAGGTGACCAGTTCTGGGGAGTTCAGAGAGGGGTGGAACGCCGACAGAGTCCAGGCCCGACCATCCCTGGGGCACGCCCAAGCGGCTGGACTCACTGGGAAAGTCCGGTGCCCGCCCGGAGCCGTGGAGCAGTTCCAAGCCCTTCCCTGAGGCAGGCCGCAGGACACCCTGGTGTGCTGCCTGGGGCCCCGCCCCCCTGCCAGGGCCAGAGTGCTGCAGGCCCTGCACTGACGGCCAGAAGCAGCAAAGGCTGGAGAGCACTGCTGGGAAGCTGGGCTCGATCCTGGCCTCTGCCCTGTCTCACTCACCGGGGAGTCACGCTTTGGCTGAGTGCCTCAGTTTCCCTACTGGCAGCATGGAGCCATGCTGGGGGGCTGGAAGATTTCACTGTTTGGCTGTTGCTGGCTGGAGGGCCCCTCACCAGTCACCTAACCCCACTGCCCCCCGAAATGGGTTCAGCCGCTTCCCCCAGGAGGCACCTCCAGGCCGAGCGTGAGTGCAGCAGGGCTGTGGCGAGAGACAGCGTTGTCCCAAGCATGAGGCAGGGGCCATAACTCTGATCCGCAGCCTCGGCTGCTGGCTTCCCAGTGGGGCTGATCCAGCCTGCTCAGAGAAGAGCGTAGCCATAGGGGGCCAGCAGGAAGGTGCCCAGATGCCAGCATGCTCAGAGCACCTCGGGAGCAGCCCTGGCATGGACTTGCATGGGGACTCTGGAAGGAGAGTCCAGAGTCCTCCCACCAGTGTGGCAAACACAGGAACGCAGGGAAACACCACCCCAGCCGCAGCAAATTACAACCACACCCCGGGGCAGCCACACGGCCCTGGGAGAGCGCGCAAGGGAAGCCAGGGCACAGCTGGGTTCAGATGCAGGAGCTCCAGGTTTCCAGCTCCCTCCACGCCCTGTGGGGGCAGCGCCAGGTCTGGCACCTCCTTGGGCACATCACTTCCTGAAGCACCAGAGCATCCCCGCTCCCCTCAGCCACCCCCGCCTTGGCCCCAGAGCGCGTCTGCCTACACTGCCCCTGCTCTGCTCCCTGGGGCATAGCTCAGGCTCTGAACACGCTGAACCCTGGCCCAGCGGAAGGGCCACCGGAGTGGGCTTACAAGGGGCCACCCAGGCCGTTGCCTTGAGAGGGTGAGGCCCATCCTGAGCCCAGCGCTGCCTCGCCGGGTGGCGTATCCGGCTGCCTGGGGACGGCACCAGCCCAGCTCTGGAGCACGACAGGAGCTGCCCGCCGCTGTCCCATGCAGGCCTTGCCGGGAGCAGCCAGTCACTAGGACAGAGGCACAGGCACTGAGCGACCTGGCTGAAGACAGCCCTGGGCTGGCAAGAACAGTCTGAGCGCAGAGACACTGGCACGTGTCGGGGGGGCGGGGCATGGAACAGGATGGACCCCTTGGGCACCAGAACCAGCCTCCCAGCACTGCCCGGGCACTGGCCCCTATGTCCACGGCACCTACGGCGTGAGCTCCGTGCCCAGGGCTAGCTTGGCCCTCCGCAGGCTGGGGGAGCCTCTCACCTAAGGCCGTGGGCCTGGCGAGACGGGCTGAGCGTGGAGAGGGCGGGGAGCAGACACAGACCTGACATGCTGAGGGAGGCTGGCAGGGAGCAGGGGCGCAGGCTGGCGGGCGGCGGAGGCTGGGGCAGGCGCCTGGCACAGGGTGGGAGAGGTGCTGGTAGCTGGATGCTGCTGGTCGCTGCTCGCAGCAGAGTCAGGTGCTGCTGGCGCTGCCTGTCCTGCACGCGGGGCTCTGGGGAGGAGGGAGTTTGAAAAGGAAGGTCAGGAACGGGGCTGGCGGTACTGCCCCCTCCCAACACAGAGCCCCACAGTACCCCATGCCCCCGTCAGAGCTCTCTCTACACCAGTACGCCCCCGGCCAAGCGCGACTCATCTCCCTGCTGCAGGCTCTGCCTGACACCAGCCCGTCCAAACCAGGGGGCGCGGCCCCGGCTGCCCCGCAAGCTGGGCGTGAGCAGCCTCCTCGGGGACCCCCAGCCCTGCAGCCTGCTGGTCAGGCTGGCTCCTGACTCCAGATGGCCCTGGGAGGGGCGGCAATTCCCCACGACCTGCCGAGGGCATGGGGGAGGCCGGCTCTGCAGCCCCAGCTCCCGCAGGCACCAGTCAAGGCAGGCCTAGCTCCGAGTCTGACTGGAGCTCCCGGCTGGGCCATTAAGTCAGCTCAAGGCAGCCACTCTCGCACTGCGTCTTCACCCATGTAGGATGGCGGAGAATCAGAGCGACAAGCCCCCCTCCCCCTCAGCTCTTTCCACGCTCTGCAGTTCCAGGGGTGGGGGACTGATCTGTCTTCCAGCCTATGAGGCCGTGGGGAGAGAGCGCAGCACCGAGCACACAGGGTATCCTTACACAACACACCACAGCCCGGAAGGGAGCCACTGAAAAGCAGCCACCTCTGGGGAGGAACACAGCAGCTGCTAAGCTGCACATGCCAGCTTCACCAGCCATTGAAAAGCAGCCACCTCTGGGGAGGAACACAGCAGCTGCTAAGCTGCACATGCCAACCCCCCACAGCAATTTAGGACAGGACATGAACAGCAAATGGCGAGGTAATTTTAGGGTGACGGTTTAATGATCAAGTAGGAGCAGTGGTCTCAAGTTGCAGTGGGGGAGGTTTAGGGTGGATATTAGGAAATACTTTTTCCCTAGGAGGGTGGTGACGCACTGGAATGGGGTCCCTAGGGAGGGGGGTGAAGCACTGGAATGGGTTCCCTGGGGAGGGGGGTGACACACTGGAATGGGGTCCCTAGGGAGTGGGGTGAAGCACTGGGATGGGGTCCCTAGGAAGGTGGTGGAATCTCCTTCCTCAGAGGCTTTTAAGATCAGACTAGACAAAGCCCTGGCTGGGATGATTTAGTTGGGGTTGGTCCTGCTTTGAGCAGGGGTTGGACTAGAACTTCCTGAGGTCCCTTCCAACCCTGCTAGTCTAGGATTCTGTGATCTGCTGTGACCATCACCCGCCGGGAGCACAGCGCCCCGCACTGACTGGCTCACACCCTGCCCCTGTTGTCTCTCGTGTTGGGGATCTCTTCAGGTAGGCCACACAAATGGGCCCCAATCCCACTTGGAGCCTTTGGGCCTATGTTTCTGCTGCCCCATTCCAGTGCCACAACTGGGGGCCCCTGGGGCCCCCTGGGAATGAAATGGAGCCAGCAGCAGCCCCAACTCGGCTCCGCAAAGGCAGCAGGGATCAGTGCACCGCAGGAGGGGGCCTCCCAGGGACTCACCCCCCGGGCTGAGGGGTGTAATGGGGAAACAGCAGGAGGCTCTTGCTTGGGGGAGCCCTCCTGCGTGGGTAGCGCTCTGGAGGGGAGCCAGCTGGGGTAGACAAGAGGAGCCCTTGGCACTCCCCCAAAGAGCGCACAGAGATCAAGAGCGGTGAGCACAACCAGAGTAGACAGGGAAGGAATAATCACAGCCAGGGTTAGCGGAGGGAACTGAATCTTCCTAATGTGTCTGTTTAAAGCTCTGGGACCAAGAATTTTTCTGAGCCCTCCATTCTTTTTGGGGATTAGAAAATATCAGGAGTACAACTCATTGTTTCTGGCAGTTAATAGTATTACTTCTACAGCTCCTGCTTGCAACAGAGCCTGTATTTCTGTCCTCAATAACCTCTCCTGGGAAGGGTCCCCATAAAGGGTGGGGAGGGGAGATTTGCATGGAGGAAGAGATTTGAACTGGATAGTATTGGCTTCCTTTACTGTGCCTAAAACCCATCTGCTGGAGGTGTCAGTTGTCCATGCAGTGCGGAAATGGAATGAGTCTCCAATAATGGCGGTAGGATGGTCTGAAAGTGAAGCTCTCAATCTTCACGTCAAACTGCAGCCTGACATTAGTAGAGAGGATACGGCTGAGGAGTTCTGTCCTCATCCCAGGCTTACAGGATTCCTTCCTCTTCTGTGGTGGAGAGGAACTTTTGCGGTGGTGGTGGTGGTGCTGCTGATAGTGTGGCTATCTTGATTATAAGCCGAAGAGGAAGAGGGTGGAAAGTATTTCCTGTGACACCTGAACAGAGGTGTAGGTGTTTTCCTTCTAAAAGGGGCAGTAATCCCAGAGATCTCGCAGTGGAATGTCTCTTTTCCAATAGCTCATCAGTTTTCACACTAAAACGTCCCTCCCCTTCAAAGGGCAGATCCTCTGGTTAGATTCTGTTTCCATCAGAAGAGAGGATGACCACAGCCATGCAGGCCTCTGGAGAGCTATGGCTGTTCTACAGATCTTGAGGTGGTACAGGAGACATCAAATGCCTGAGGGCCTGCTTTAGCCTTGGCCCTTTTTGTTGAGAGCTACTGTTAACTTGTTCTGATCCTCTGGAAGACTCTTGGTGAGACTGACATCTCCCACAAGGGAAGATACCTGTGGCCACAACGGCATGATAACTGGCCACGTGCACGTTTAAGGAAGTCAACGAAAACCCTTTTCTCTGTACAAAATCCAGCGATTTCCCCTCTTTGTCACAATGGGTAGAATGTTGAAGTCCTGACCTAAATCTTTGAACTGCTGCTGTTACAGCAAGAAACGAGAGGGAGGTAATGGGTGAAAGCAGGAGAATCCTTTATATGTGATCTAATACACTTGGTCAGCCTGTTTTGAAACGGATTGACATGAAGACAGAATGGACTAGAGAGATTTTGCAGGTTGCCAAAGACCATCTAACAGAGGCAAGGAGACTTTCCTCTTTGCAGTAGAATCCGAAACATCAAACACTGGATCGGTGATTTCTTCCAAAGCTACTGATGGGGATTTTCAGGTTGATGCCATCCTGTCCACAGAGCCATGGAACTGAATTGCATCCTTAAAAGGAGATGATGCCGCAGACACACCAGCATTCTCATTTGGAAACGTACTAATTTCTAGTTCCAGGATTTCTTGCTGGAAGTCATCTCGAGGAGACCTTTCCTGGTACCCTCCATCAGAGACAGCATCTTGCATTAAGGTAGGGCAATGTACCATGGCTGTCAGATCTGAGTGTCTTGGATCTGGACACCTCAGATCCATAGGTTTGGGTGGAAGTTGTTCTGGAACCAAAGAATCTGCTATTAATAAACAGGTTGGCCAAGATGGCAAAGAGATCCATGGAGGCATAGGCTAGTCTTGCTAACTACCCAAATCTTGCATTACATTACTAGTTTGACACACAGCATGTCCAAGAGTGTTCGTCTGAGGACGGAGACCGTTTCACGCTAAAAGGTTGAGTCTTAGATGTGTCAGGGTGAGCTCAACATCTGCAGATCCAATCCTGCATCAGATACTGAAACAATAGGGAAGATAACTGAAGTAGGGATCTCAAATACAGAGAGTGGTGATATGGTCTTTCTTGAGGAGCCAGCTGGAGAGTAAGGCGGTGGTAGCAGGGACCCTGGAGAGCTCTCCTGCTCAATATCGTCTTAGTGTCTTAACAAGAGAACAACGTGATGTGCCTGGATCCGGTATAGGATGCAGGTCTGGCTCAAGATGCGCTGTAACTACAATAATACGAGGCTGAACTGCTATGATCCGATCCGCTGGCCTCTTCTTTGGATCAAGATCCTCTGAAAGATCCAGAGGTCTTAAGTCCTTAGGTCTTGTATCTGCCTGCTGCGAATTGGCCCAAGAACCACCTGAGATGTTTTACATTTAGCTTTTCTTCAGAGCTGATGGTGTTGGGCCCGGTAAATTGTCCAGTCCTTAGGGTCTCTATCTGGTTCTGACGGAGACCATAACAGTTCCAGAGGTGGACTGAGGCCTTGGCCACCAGAAGCTCTGTTGACTTGGAGCTGGAGCTTGGTGCCATGGCCGAAGCTGTTATGATTGACACTTTCTTAGATCTGAAGGTGCTTGTGTCACGTTACTGAAATTATCTGGGATCATATAGGTCATTGGTGCAACCAAGGTCCTGTAAGGGCACCAAATCTTAGGTAAAGTGGGTCATATATGGTGTCTACGACCAGGTTGTGATCTGCTGGTTATGATTATGCTATCTGTATGTGTGTATCAATTCTGTAGATGAAGTTATGAATATTGGCTCTGTACTGTCTGTCTTTCCAAATATTGTGCTAGGCTGTTGGGGACATTTTCAGAAGCGTTGGTGTTAGCTGGGCTTAGCATGCTTGATGGCCCATTAAGGACTATCAGCTACACAATGAACTTTGTAGAAGCCCGTCCACGCCTCAGCTTCCCCAGGAATGTGGCCTGGCTGGTCAGGAGCTGAATCTTGGAGAGTCATGTGACTGGACCACATGGCTCCAAGTCCATTTTGCAACTACACCCTGCATGGCGAGAAGGAGGCGGTCTGGTCTCCACCCACAAGAGGAAGTCTATATAAACCTGGGAGAGGGACCTCCATTTTGGTCTTCAGTCTGCCACTTTTACCCTGGGAGGAAGTTTGGCCAAAGGGTTGATGACCCAGCCCTGGAGGGGCTGTATTCCAGAGACTCTGATTTGAACCTGCAGTTTATTCTACAACTGATGCAAGAGATTTGCCATTACTGCATGTATTTGATTTCTTTTAACCACTCCTAACCCTCACCTAGATCTTTTCCCTTGTATAATAAACCTTTAGATTTTAGATTCTAAAGGATTGGCTACAGCGTGATTTGTGGTTAAGATCTGATTTGTATATTGACCTGGGTCTGGGGCCTGATTCTTTGGAATTGGGGAGAACCATTTTCTTTATTTGGGGTATTGGTTTTCATAACCATTTGTCCCCAGGACAGGTGGCTGCTGGTGGTGATACTGGGAAGCTGGAGTGTCTAAGGAAATTGCTTGTCCATGCTGTAGCAGTCCATGCTTTTAGCTCTGGAGAGCCCCAGTTCAGAGGGACATCGCATAAGCACAAATAGTGCCAGATTTGCATGCAACCCCAAAGGCTCTGTCTGTTGATGACTTGTTGGGATAACCACATTTCCTGTTTACCTCTCTCCTCTTCCTGTTTGCTTTAGGAGCTAGCCAGCGGGGTGAAACCAAAGTCTTTTCTGTTTGGCTGGTTTGGTTTGCCTTAATGGTGGAGAAACTCCAGCTTTGGGCTGTAATTGCCCCTTTTGAAGCAATCTGTCCTGATTTGGCACTCTCAGCTGGTCCCACCAGGAACAGCCCCGTCACAGCTTGGAACCGACTCAAGTCTCCCAGCCTTCCTTTCCACCCTTGAAATGATCGGATCCCAGAGTCTTGACTGACAAGGCCTCTTGTAACAGAAGGGTCAGAAGTCTATTAATGGGGGGAGGGATAGCTCAGTGGTTTGAGCATTGGCCTACTAAACCCAGGGTTGTGAGCTCAATCCTTGAGGGGGCAATTTAGGGATTTGGGGCAAAAATAGGGATTGGCCCTGCTTTGAGCAGCGGGTTGGACTAGATGATCTTGTGAGGTCCCTTCCAACTCTACGATTCTATTCTGTCTGGGCTCAAGGAGCAAATGTGCTGCAGATAGCACTGGGTGCCAGAGAATGATTCTCACCTAGACATTTCAGGCACAAGGCATATCTTGTAAACCCCTGCTTCTTCATTCTGGAATCCACCACATCGGTACTGTAAGCATCCCTACTCAAAGCTAAAATCCTAATCTAAACTAGCCTAAAAGCACAATAACTAGAAATTTTTGGTCTTTGTTATGCTGTGCAGCCTTATGGAGTTGCCCACTATACTCATTGATAGCACCGACCAAGGAATTAGGTGCTGGTGATGGTTGGCAGAAATTCAGAACATTTATCGGGAACATAATCTGTCCTTTCACCAGCTGGAGGTATGGTGGCCAGGGTCTGCCAGACTGTTTTGGGAGGTGCAAGTAAAGCCTTGTTTACAGGCAAAGCTACTGGACTCATAGTGGCCATACAGAGAACGTCTCAAAGTTCATGGTGGGTCACATGGACCTCCTCCAAGGGGATCTGGAAGGGGTCCAATTCTCTTCATAAGATCCAGGAACTGCTTAAAATAATCTGTGCATGAGGGGAGAGCAAGAGGGGTTAGTTTTTGGTGTACCTTCCTCCGAAGGTGGAGAGACTGGTGTGGAGGGACAGGAGGAATGGGTGATCACTCCTTTGGTGGTCACCACCAGGGTAGTTGGCCACTCTGGAGAATTGTTGCTGAAAAACACCCCCGAGTCCCAGTACAGCAACTGAGGGGGGCCATAAGGTAAAAGAGGGGCCTCCAAGGTTGATCATACCATGAGGAATGTGGAGTGACAGCAGTCTGCCTGTGTCTTGGAGTTTCTCTCTCAGAAAAGATGTCAGGAGAGGTAGCTCTGGGCTGGGAACGAAGTGAACCGCACATGGAAACCAGAGTCAGAGGAGCTATCCTGCTCATAGTCCATGGGAGGAGCAGAAGGGCTGTTGTTGAGGCAGGTTATTTGTCCTTTCTAGTGGGTATCTGGGAACAAGTTGGTGCCAGGGAATGATGCAGTAGCAGTGACAGATAATGTTCCCATTAGTAGGGAGGAGGTGGGTTCACCTGAGACAAAAGTCGCCGGAGAACCTGAAATGTATGCGATACCAGTGACTCTACACAGCAACCTGGCAAAGCTCGGCAGTGGATGATGTTGGCATTGAGTGCACAAGTTGTGACGTCAACGTGGGTACTATAGATAAAATGGAAGCAGGACCCACCTTTGACACCAATTTCTTTGATGCAGAGGCCTTAGGCTCCTTTGTACCAGGATCCTGCCTGGGCAATACCAAGTGATGGTAGGTACTGTGGGACTTAAAAGTATCTGAAATCTCAGTAGGTGGAGAATTTGGAACCTTCCTTTAAACCCTTTTTGGGATGCGAGGTCTCTGGAAATGCAGGTCTCTGTGGTGACCTAGGCTTCTTGGCACTGAGTTCTCGGTGACGGGATCTGGAGCTTGTCTTCCTGGAAGTCATGGTGCTAACCCCCACAAAGGTCCGGTGTGTGAGTGGGCTGCAGAGGTCGACAGACGCTGTCCTCGCTGCAAGACCACTGTCTGGGGGCGGGAAGGGAGGGGATCAGGGCCCAGGTGTGTGGCAGACAGAAGGCAGTGCCCCTTCATGAGAAGACTAAAATTAACCTTTCTGATTTTTCTAATCCTACTCTTAAATCCTCAAAAACAATCTCACATTTAGCTGGGACACAAGTTACAGAGAGTGAATCCCACCACGTGAGGCAACATTTAAATCCAGGGCATTTAGCTATGAGGAGACAGACACCTTCAAAGGCAAGAAAGGCCCCTGATGGGGCCGGGGGATGGGACAAGAAGTCCCCCTCCCTGCCCCTCGCCAGACAAAAGTTACTAAAAACTACTCTACCTAGTAAAACGGAAAGGCACCAACTACAACCTGAAACAAGAAAAGCTAAGTGAGGAGCTGTTCCTGAAGTGCAAACTAGCTCCAAAGCGGGCCCCTCAAGCTGCCGTGCCTCAGGCTGAGGGGACGCCCTTGGAGCTCAGGAATTGTTTTGGGATTTCTCATTGCGTTCTACAGAGAGCCTCGCACAGGATCCTGTGGCCAAAAGTCCTCCAAATGGGGACTGGAGAAAGGCCAGGGGTGCGGCCAGGATCAGGTGGTTCCAGATGGCACTGGCTTTGATTGTAAGTGCACATACCCTTGGCAATGCTGCAGGGGGAGCTCTTTGGAGCCATCCACACCAGGCAAAGGTGGTGGCTCAGAAATTCACCTTCGAAGGTGTTCCAGGCAAGGGCGGCATGTGACAGGCTGTGGGGACACTGTGGGAGGAGACCCACAGGGCATCACAGATGTGAAAGGAAGGAGCCCACAGCAGAGCAAGAGATGGAGGTGGCATGGCGCAGCATGGCATAGGCAGAACATGGGGCTAGACTCCTGGCCCCAAGGGCCTGGACAGCAGCAAGGCAAGCGTCCATATCCCAGGTGTCTCAATGCCGACGCGCCAACACCACGTCTAGCGGCAGGAGCAGCTCAGCCCTTGCCTGGGGGTGGGGTGGGGGGGTGCTGCTCATGGTGGTGATGTGGCTTCTGGGACGTTGTTTAACACTCCTCCCCCCCATTTCACACAGGTGAGAAAGCAGGTGAGGGAGCGGTGGACACGCCTGACCTGTGGGATTCACTGGTGCCCCCACTCACCCCACACGCACAGGGGGTGACCCCAGCACTCAAGCCGAGCTAAGGACCCCGGACCTGTACAGGAGCCAGCCTGCACCGAGTCAGGGAGAGGCAGACACAGCCCTTACCCGGGCTGTTACCAACGCGGAGCTGCCCTGTCGCCAGCACGCCCAGCGCCACGCAGGGACAGGAGGGGAGGAAGAGCTGCGCGCTCACAGCACGGCCCAGGCTCTTCCTCATTAATCACTAACCCAAGTCCCCTCTTGGCTCTGGCAGCCTTGGTGGGGCACGTCCCTCTGGCTCAGTACCAGCGAGGCGCAGAGGCAGGCCCTGGCGTCACCGGCACTGGCTTGTCTAATGCTTCACCCTGTGGCACCAGAGCAGCCAGCACTGCGTCTCTCCACAGGGCTAGGCCTCTCTCCGTTAACCGCACCGGGAATCCTGAAGACATGCACGTTATTGAGAGCCGGAGCCGCAGTCAGCGGACTCTGCTCCTCTGCCTCGGGCCAACCCCTGTGCCAGCAGCACCCACGTTCGACGTGCTCTGCCCGTCTCATCCAGTACAGATGGCTCCGTAAGCCCAGGCGATGTTACGGGCTCTGCCAGGCAAACACAAAAGCAGAGAGTTCCCTGCCCAAGAGGCCAATACACGCTGGCGGAGCCCGATTCCCGGGCTCAGGGCAGCACGCTCAAGGCAGCCAGCTTCAGACAGGTTCTGCGGTCGGGTCTATGCAAGATGCTCTCCAGGGCACAGCCAGGGGAGCCTAGAGTCACAGAGCCCCAGAGCATTACAGCATTGTTGGCAGGGGGAGCTAGCCAGAGCCTCCCCCCTTTCCCAGGTTCTCCTGGAGTGTTTCCCTTCTCACCAGCCCACCACAGAATGGACCCTGCTCCCAGAAGGGGCCAGACACTACAGAAGTGTGAGGACCACTGGTTTGCTTGGAAAGGGGGTAAGAAAGACGGGGTGTAACGGTATACCCTATAAGGCTTTATGGGGGCGTGCCTATAAATATATGTATGACACTATTGGAATATGGTTTTGCTACATACGACATGTAACACATCTATGTAAAGGTAATGATCTGCTGGACCTGTTCACCCTGTCTGTCTGTCTGTGTCTGTTTTGTATTCAAAGTGATGAATACTGGCTAAGTAGACTGTGGAAAGCGGCTTGAGAAAAGACTATTCTCAATAAATCCCAATCAAGAACCAATCAAGCTAACAACGAACTTTGTAGACGCCCGTCCACACCCGAGGTTCCCCAGGAATGTGGCCTGGCTGGTAACGAATGGAGTCTGGCTCAAACATGGGACTGGAGAAACTCCATTTTACAACTGGATTCTGCATAGGAAGGAGGAGGGGGTCTCTGCCCACAAGGGGATGTCTATATAAACCCTGGGGAGACTTCATCTTGTCTTCAGCTGGCTAAAAGAACAGCCTCTCCACCCACCACGGATAGTGAGAGGAAACTGGAACCAAGGATAGTGACTGCAGGGGGATGTGAGTGGCAGCTGGATCCAGGCTAACAGGGAGATTAGTCTGAAACGAAATTCACTGAAACATCGTCGGAGGGTGAGGCTTCTAACTGTATTAGTGTTAGATCTGCGTGTTCTATTTTATTTTATTTGGTAATTCACTTTGTTCTGTCTGTTACTACTTGGAACCACTTAAACCCTACTTCCTGTCTTTATTAAAATCACTTTTTACTTATTAATTAACCTGGAGTACATGTTGGTACCTGGGGGGGCAAACAGCTGTGTATATCTCTCTATCATTGTTATAGAGGTCAAACCATCTATGAGTTTGCCCTGTGTAAGCTTTATACAGGGCAAAACAAATTTATTCAGGGTTTGACCCCATTGGGAGTTGAGCATCTGAGTGCCAGAGGCAAGAATACGTCCTGCGTGTTTCCAGCAAGCCCATAGCTGTTTGGGGACGTGGCTCAGACCTGGCAGGGTACTGAGGTCCCAAGCGGTTTGGGCAGGAAAACAGAGGCAGGAGTAGCCTTGGCACATCAGGTGGCAGCTCCCAGGGGGTTTCTGTGATCCCAATCCGTCACATGGGGCCTCTAGTTTAATCCTGCAGAGGAGACTGGGTGCCCCACTCAGCCGCACTGCTGCAGGCTGGGACTTGTAGAACTTTCAGGCCCTAGTTCTAGAGCAGAGACTAGCAAGTCACGAGTCTCATTGCCCCACTTACTGCCACAGCAAGCTCTGGGCAATCCCCTACTATTGCTCTAGGATTGTGGAGTGCTCGTGTCAGATCCCCACTCCAGGAGGGACTACACCTGCACTACCATCACGGGGAAGCTGGGAGGGCTGCCCGGGAACTGTCAGTGCAGCCACGGCCATAGAGAGCCACCCCAGCAGCAATCCAGCCACCCCGCACTACGCCGAGGCCCACGATGTGCACAGAGCGGAAGCAGGGACAGGATTCTTGGTGTATTCCCTAAGCTTCACTGCTAAGAACCTGCATCCCTGTCACCCATCTGGCGTCAGGGATGTCCCGGGACCTGGTTTCGCTCTAGGCCAGCCGGCTGCTTTGCAGACAGAGGCAACAAAACCAGCGAAGTGGAAGAAGGAGCCATTACAACATGCCCATGGAGACACAAGCCTTTTATTGGTCCCCAGAGGTTCCCATGGAGGCTGCCAAGGCAAGCTGGAAAGCGGATGCACAGGGCGAAGCTACACGTGAACCGAAGGCAGCACAGAAAGACGAGCCCGTCTCTTCCGGGAACAGAATCTGGTATCACCAGCCTTTCCCCGAGCCGGAGAATCCCACAGACACTGCAGCCCCAGCAGGACAGGGTGAGCAGAGACCCCCTGGGCTTTGGGACATGCTTCAGGGCAGAGATTCCGATCCTAGCCCCAGCACTTGGCTGCTAGCCACTGGGACCAGAGCGGGGAATTCCAGCGTACTGGCTGATCACGTCCTGTCGTCCTTGGCCCACTGGGGTTCCCAGTGGTCTCCAGTCCATGGCCAGGCAAGCAGCCTGCAAGTGTCTCTAAACCCATCTCAAGTGAGCATAGCAGAGAGGCAAAGCCGAGAAGTCCGTGCTGTGCACAACTAGGGCTCTGGCTAGGAGGGGCGGTCCCCACCGTGAGCACTTTTTTTCCACGTCAGGGCACCACAGGACCAAGATGTGGGCCAGAGAGGTTCTAGGTGGCCAGAATCACCCAAGCCAGGCAGGTCTGAGGAAGGGTCTTGTTAGTCTGGGGTCAGTACACCAGTCTGAGCACCAGCGTGGGCTCACCCACTGGTTACATGTCATGGCTCTGTCAGACACCTTGCACCACTGGAAACACTGCAACTCCTGCTGCTTCTCAGCACCTAGTCTGGGAAGGACGGCGGCACTTGTGTTACGGGCTGAGCGCCCCTGGACATGGGAACGCTTGTGAGAGTAGCAATGGCTGGGGAACGGAGCTGGAACTCCCCCTGCCAGCTTCTCTAGTAGCTGCAGTCTCAGTTCCGTGGCCTCCTTTGCGTCGCTTTGGGCCCTGCTCTCGGATTTCCCAGGCTGTGGGATTTGCACGATACAATAACTGCCCCAGAAAGGCTCCATCTACTGGGTACCTAGCCCACCACTGCAGCAGCCCCAGATTCTAAGGTCTCCAGGTGTCCAGCCACCAGCTGGCGGTGCTGGAGGGCGGCCCACACGGCCTGGCCATGCTATGGGCACCGTAGTCTCCTGGCTCCGGCCCACACTTGCCCACCCAGCGCACTGTGAAGACACAGGAGGCGGCACCTCACAAGCAGTTACTGCTCCACGGCAAACCACTTTTATTAAGATCAAGCAAAGCACAGGCTGGCACAGGGCCTTCCTTCAGGGGTGCCGCCGGACACAGCAGCTCCACACAGCCCGAATGAAAGCTAGGAGGAGCTCCCCGCCCAGCTTACCTCTCACTGGCGCCAGGACCCTCGGGCTGCCTTTCTGAGGGCTCTGACTCCCGCCTGCGGGGCCAGCAGTCCTGTTACAGCTGAAGGTGAAGCTGGGGGAGGCTCTGATCTGAGGCGAGTTCTGCTGGCTGCTGGTGCCATGGCTGTAGCTCCTGGCCCGGGCGAGGGCATTCTCGGAGCTCATGGCGGGCAGCCCGCTGGAAGGGACGGGAAAATGGCAGTGAGAGATCGGCTCTAACCTGCATTTCCTCCCAGCTGGCTCTCGAGCCCTCACCCACACCCCCTCGGCTGCGCTCGCTTGGCACAGGACACACTCAACGTGCTCCCCACAATGGGCAGCCTGAGACGGGCCAAGCTGGAGGATGCCACCTGCATAACGCCTTCTCTGCTGGCGGCCTGGTTTCAGGCCCTTTCTCCAAATGGCCTGTGCCTACTTCTTGGCACATGCCAGCTCCCTCTCTAGAAGGCTTTAAAAAGGGAGGTTTTTAGGACGGATGGCAAGTACTGGCCCCTCTGAAGCCCCAAGCCTACCGCAGTGCAGAGCTGGAAGTACCCATGGCATAGGCGCTGGGCAGATCTGGGGGCTCCTGCCAGCTCCTCCTATAACTGTGTCATTTCTAGTGTTCTCAGCTGGGCAGTGGGCAGGTAAGGTTGCCTGTCTGCCAAGAAGCCGCTCTCCCTCTGGGGCAGTGGCTATGTCCCAGCCTGGCTTCTGCCCGAGAGCCAGCCCCCACGGTTTGGGAAGGCAGTGAAGACAGGTGCAGGGACTGAATGTTCTCACTCCCCTGGAGCTTGGCTCGGATGCTAAGGGAAGGGCCCAGGAGTAAGCTGCTCGGGTCTGAAAGACAGGACCAGTAGCACAGCCCCTGCCCACACTGCTATGGGCAGCAGTAACTCCTCTCCCCACCAGGCCAGTTGTAACCCAGAGAGGTCCCCAGGACTGAGCAGTCTCCGGGCTAGCGGTGTCTGGCTGCAGGAAGAAGTTGCCCCATGGCCACAAGGCTGGAATTAGCACCAGGGCTGCCGGAGGAGCACCACAGACCTGCCTTCCACGCCCTAGCCCGGGTCCCCTCCCCACCCTGCCCGGGGAGATGTTGGTAGATCCTTACTTGGAGCCTTTCTTGCGGGAGACCGCGGCCATGCCCTTCAGGTTGCGCACGTGTTTCAGCATCCAGGCTCGCAGGTTGTTGAGGCTGCTGTGCTCAGACATGACGAGCCGGGACCAGGGGTTACACTCCGCCATGTCCAGCGCTGCGATGGCCACCGCCCTCCCAACCTGCAGGGCGAGAGGCGCTCAGCAGGGGAGAGTCCAGCTGGGAAACGGCCCGACGCAGCACTTGGGAGAGGTGGGAGCCCCAATCCCAGACAGGTTAATCACGCCCGAGGGCTTCTGGCCCACAGCTCACAGCACCGCTGGGCTAATCTCAGACAAGAACACGCCCGCTTACCAACCCCTCTCTGTCAAGCCCTCGTCAGCTCCCTGGCATCCCCACCCGGGAGGAGTTTTACGGCTCTCATACTTGATGCTCAGAGCTCAGCCCCAAGCCTGCCACGTTCCCTGCTTCTACAGCTCCGTGAGGCTCCGCGAGCGACTGAGCCCGCCAGGTCCCCCCTCGTACGGCTCCGGAGGCGCCGCGTGTGACCGGGCCCC